>JAQQSU010008821.1:0-12849 GCA_028627135.1 Pseudochirops cupreus
GTGTTCCAATTTTTCCACATCCTCTCCAGCATTTGTCATTTTCCTGTTTTGTCATCTTAGCCAATCTGACTGGTGAGATGCATTTTGATTTGCATTTCTCGAATCTATAGGGCCATGTTAGATTCTGCTACATTAGAGACCATCTTGTCCAAACTCTGCATTCTACAGATTAAGATGAAGCCCAGGGCGGGAAGTGACTTGCCCAAGGCATCTTGGCGGTGCATTGACTAAGGCACAGGGCCTTGGGGCAGGAAGACCTGAGTTCAAATCCAGCTTCAGACACTCACTAGCTGTGTGACCCTGGGCAAATCACTGAACCTCTCTGGGCCTCAGTGTTCCCATCTGTAAAATGAAAGAAACTTTAAGGTCTCTTTCTGGCTTTTCATGTAGTCAGTTAGGTAAGACAGTTAGAGTCAGGAAGACCTGAGTTCAAATGTGACCTCAGGTATTTATTCTCTGGGTGACTCAAAGGAAGACACTTAACTTCTGTCTGCCTCAGTGTCCTCACCTGTAAAATGAAGGTCATAATGGCTCTCATCCCCTAGGGGTCAAATGAGATAAAATTTGTGAAGTGCTCAGCCACAGTGCATGGCACACAGCAGGTGCTTAAATGGATTTGAGGGAGGGTTTCCTGATGCCAAGTCCATTTTGCTTCCTTTTGCTCACCCTTTCAAATCTTGCCGGTTCTTACCAAACCCTATCAGGTCTCTTTTTTTCCATCCCTGCTGTGTGTGAAAAGAAAGAAGGGATTTTTCACTGTTTCTGGCTAAGCTGAGAACAAGTCACTAATGGATGGTATTTTAGTACCCCCTCCCGAGTAACAGCTGGGTTTCAACAGGGCCCTTCAGTGGTTTAACCCCCAAAGACAACTCCCCAGGCCCAAGGCTTCTTGGGCAACTCTTGGAAGGCAGGTTCTGTGGGCTTTGGGAGGAGCCCTCGATTCAAAGATTATAGGAGTTAGGGCTGAAAGGAACCACGGGGACCCCTAGTCCAATCTCTCACATGGAAGGGCCCAAGGAAGGGAAATGACTCTTCTGAGGTTATACTCCTAGTAAATACAGAGGCAGAATTTGAGCCCAAGACCTCTTGACCCCAAAGGGCTCTTAGAGGAGAGTTTCCAGTTTCCACCTGTCTCTACAACCCAGGCTCTTGCAGAGTCCCCTCCTGACAAGATCCTACATCAGCACAAAGAGCTGAGAATCATAGGCTCATACATTCAAAACAGGAAGTACCCTTAGAGGTCATTTAGTCCAAGACCCTTATTTTAACAGATGGGGAAACTGAGGCATGCAAAGGGGAAAAGTGACTTGCCCAAGCTCTCACAAGTCATAAGTAGTCCAGCTGGGTTCTAACTTTGGCCCTCTGACTCTGAATGTAATTCTCTGTCTCCCTGGGTTTCCCCAGAGCCCAGACTCACACAAAAAGCCCACAGACACTGACAGCTCAGGGGAGGAGATTGTAAACCAGCAGAAGCCTGGATAGTGCTTGGCCCCCATCCAGGCCCCTCGTGCAGTTCTCAGGAAGGAGCATGGAATCACAGCTCTGAGTCCATCAGTCCAGCCTCCTCAATTGGACAAGAAGGAAGCCACAGCCCCAAGAGGTGAAATGAGTTGTCCAGGGCCAATCGGTCAATAAACACATGTGCAACAAGTGCCTACTGTGTTTGAGGCGAAGGGTCCAAGGAGTGAGACTGTCCCTTCTTCCAAGAGGCCTGCCCTGTGATGGGCAGCATAACCAGTGTCCTTTAAATTCCGCGTTCCCGAAATGCTTTCTGGACATGCTTGCCCATCTCCTCACCCCCGCCCCAGCCAGAAACCCAGGAAAGAAACTGCACAGGCCGGGACGCGCCTCTGACAAGTGCCCCTGGTCCTTCCTCCCTCACAGTGGTTTGGGGGGAGCCCCTTAGCACCACCCAGTGAGAACAATAGCTACAGAGGACGCCGAGGTTTGGAAAGCCCCTTGTGTGCCTCTTCTCATTTGATCCTCACGCCAATCCTGTGATGTAGGTGCTGTTACTGTTCCAATTTTACAGATGGGGAAACCAAGGCTAGAAGAAGTCAAGGGATTTGCCCAGGGTCACACAACTGGTAAATGTCTAAAGCAGGATTTGAACTCAGGGCTTCCTGTCTTCAAGTCCGACACTCCGTCCACTGCCCCACTTAATTGACTACTTATTATTAGAACTACAACTAGTGGCACCAGCAGAGGGGTAGAGGAAGGGGTATATTCACCCAGGATAAGTCCACTGATAGAGAATAGTAGGGAGGTAGAAGAACCACCTAGGAAATTATAAGATGCTTAAGCTGCTGAAGGGAGGATAGTCTCTGTGGAGCAAGAGTATTGCTTCAGGGGCAAGCTGGGCAGGGGAGAAAAGACCTTCTAAATTTCATTAAAAAAAATTTTTTTTTGGCTTTTTGGAGGGGAAGGGCAGGGCAATTGGGGTTAAGTGACTTGCCCAAGGTCACATGGCTAGTAAGTGTTAAGTGTCTGAGGCCAGATTTGAACTCAGGTCCTCCTGACTCCAGGGCCAGTGCTCTATTTACTGCACCACATAGCCACCCCAACCTTCTAAATTTCTCATCCTGGAACAAAGCCCTGATCACCCACCCTAGTTATGGCTCTAGTAATCATTGTCCTAGGCTGACACAATCCCCTGATTGGGGCTTCTTGTATTCTTTACTCCTTGCCCCCCACCCCCAGCCCACATCAATTCCCCATCACTTGCCTGTCCACAGCGATGGCCATCATGGAGTAAATGCTCACGAACATTGCCACAATAGGGAAGAAATTCTGGGAGTGGCAGAAGGCTTGGCCAAAGTACCAGATATTGTGACTGGCATAGACAAAGTTGAAGGCGACGTTGAAGGTGGCCATGCAGGTGTCAGCGAGCGCCAGGTTAAAGATGAAATAATTAGTCACTGTCCGCATCCTCTTATGGGCCAGGATGATCCAGATGACAGTGATATTGCCCGTGAGGGCCACCAGTATCAGAAAGAGGTAAGCCAGGGCCCAGAGGGCTAGCTGCCACCCGGGCAGTGAAAATGCTGTGATGCCCGTGGTATTGCTCTCAGAGTCAGAGGAGCTGTTTCTATCACTTGACAGGATGCATGCGACCATGACTTCCTGGGGGACGGGGCTGAAGGATGAAAGGTTTTGAAATCTCTCAGTTTTCCCCAAATTCTATATTTTACAGATTTGCTATAGAATGAAAATGTCTTTTGATGGGCATTCTCCTGTAAGAAGGTGGGTCTCAGAAGCCAGGGCAGTGACCTCAGAAGTCATCCTGTCCCAAACCCTCATTTTTCCAGAGGAAACCCAGAGGAGGTGAGGGATTAACTCATCCAAGTCACCTAGGTAGTAATGACCAGAATCGGGACTAAACCCACAAGCTAGAGCTAATGGGGCCTCATAGGCCAGCTAGTCTAACCCTCTTACTTTACAGATGAGGAAACTGAGACCCAGGGAAGTTAAGGGGCTTACCTGGGGATTCTTTCTTTATTCCTGCTAGTTCCTTTTCGACCCCTGATGGTGACTGTTTAAGGCCAAAGATAGAAGATTTTCCTCAGCTCCTGTGGAATTCCAGGTCCTAACCTCCTGCTTAAGCAGGGGAAGCCTGAAACAACTCCCACTCTGATCCCCAGGATAGCTCCAAGGGCTGGCTGGATCTTCCCCTCATCCAGGCTATGTTTGGGTCATCAGCCGTCTCTGCTTCCTTTTAAACTGCCAGGCTCAGCCGGCTGCTGGGCTGGCCAACCTCCCTTCAAAACAACTGCCTTTGAAGGAAGGAGGGAGGTGGGAAGTCTCCCAACTTGCCTCCAGTTCACTTCCTTGCAGGAACTGCTCACTCACTTTCACCACTGTGGGAAATCTTTAAGCTAACTTGGTTGAGCAGAGGGAAATTGAACAATTCAGAGGAGCAGTAAGGAGAGATAGGGGTCTTCTAAAAAATGGGAAAGGAGCATTATCTTAGGGTATCAATTCCCATGCTCTTTCAGAAAGGGATGGGAAAGTTGCCACTTGAGAATTGTCAGGGCAGTCATAAGAATCCTGATACTAATTAGCTGTGTGACCTTGGGCAAGAAAATCACTTAATCTCTTGGGGCCATCTGTAAAATGGCTTATAAGCATTAAATCTTGTGATCTACTCTAGATCCCTCATTTTAAAGAGGCAGAAACTGAAGACCAGAAAGGAGAAGGGATATGCGCAAGGTTACAGGTCACTTCCTTTCTCCTCTAGCCTAATTTAGGACTAACATGGGAAGATAATCCTGACTAACACTAAAAGATATTAGAATTTTGAATCAAGAGCATGACCAGTCTCGACTCTAGAGGACTTATGGTGAAACATACATTCCCAGAGAGGATCTTGGCAATTTCTAATCCTAAATCATAGAGTTGTCTGGGAGAAAGGGTTTTATGTCAAACTCCAACGCAGGTGTTAAAAGAAAAGAGGGAATCTTAGCTTGGGCATACTATGCCTGGCTTTTGTTAGCTGGAATAGTGCTATGGCTCATAACCACTATGACTAAATAGCTGTCAGCCTGCTCTTAACAAAGACCTGCTTTCTAGTTTCTGTACACAAGCCAACTGAAGCTGACATTTGTCAGCAGGTGGTCTTAAAGTGAGAAGCTGCTAGTAGCGAGCGACACAGGGGGAACAACTGTGATATTAATAGTGAGTTGGAAAGTAGAGGAGCCCTAGGGATTAACAGAGACAGGAACAGCAGCCCCAGCCTGGTGTAGTGGATACAGTGTTGGACTTGGAGTCAAGAAGACATGGGTTCCCACCTCAGAAACTCAAAAACTGGGTGACCCTGGGCAAATTCCAACTCTTTCTGCTTATTTCCCCATATGTAAAATGGGTATAATAATAGTCCTCCACCTCACAGAGTTACTGTGAGGATACAGTGCTTTGCAAAACTTAAAATGGTTATATAAATGCCCCCTAATATAATCAGCCATTATACCCAGAAGACCCTAGCAGCTGTTTAGCATAGGAAGCATGAGTTGCCCCTCTTGCGTGTGCCCTGTTCATGGGTTCCCGATGTGGATACCCCCACTTATATGTTCTTTTGTTACGTTCCTTCCCTTCATGTGCTATTCCTATGAATGTTCATTCTTCCCATTGATGGTGACGACATTTGCAGGAAAGTAAGCCCTAGGGATTACACAGACTGGGAGACCGAGGCCAGTTGGGATTAAGTGATTTGCCCATTTGATACAGTGGTAGGGATGTGATTTAAACTCAGGTCCCCTGATTCCAAAGCAAGTGTTCTTTCACTACCACAAAAGCTGACAAGGGTTTGAATGGGATCCACCTATGTGGGAACTTACATTCTACAACAAAGCCTTATCTTGAAAGTACAGTGGGACTTGGGGCTGCCATGGCCTTTGGGGAAGGAGTGCATTTTTCTTTGGATCTTCTTTTTATTACTTTTTCAATTAAACTCTAGCTCTAACCATAAAAGGTGGAGAGCTCATCTAGCCTACTCTCCCCCATTTTACAGATGAGGACATTGAGGCCAGAATGGTACATTGACCTGACAATGGCCTCTCCTATGGCAAGTAGGAAGGTTTAGTTGTCAACTGAGCACCAGGCTGGGCATTTCAGTCCTTGGCTCCCATGACTCCCATTCCCACCCCTCGTACCAAATACACATTAAGCTGCTGCCAGCTTGTCTAAACACTCTCAGTGTGTTGGTAGCAATGTCTTGGGGGAGGGCGCGAGATTTACGAAGCTGGAGGAGCCCCAGAGGTTGCATAAACCAGCAGCGTCCCCAGGCAAAGTCTGTTTACCTTCTGAGTATGTAGATCCAGGACAACCCGAGAGGAGGGAGGGTGGCTCAGTGTTTCATGGCCAGAGAGGGGATCCCCCCCAACACACGCTTGCAGCAGCCTTTGAGAAGTGATTCCTGTCTCATCCGATAATGGGGAGAGGTCTCAGAAGGCACCATTCCTGTCTGGTAGCTTCCTGTTTTAGCAGATTATTTTTCTTACTAGGTGCTAAGCTGGGCTGAGCTTCTTTTGTTCTTTAACCTGCTGGAAGAGCACAAGCTACCAGTGATAGCCCTCTAAATGTCAATGACCTGGTTCAAAGCCCTGTGTGTTCCACCTTAATTAACGCTCTTAACATGCCCATTTCACAGGTTTTGAAAGGATCGCCTGAGATAATATTATTATTGGTAATTCAATTTAACATATATCTGTTAAGTACCCACTATGTGCAAGGCCTTCTCTAGAGGTTTGGGACATGGAAAGTAACTAGACATAAAACCCAGATCTTGAAGAACTTACAGTCTAATAGGAGAAAGGCAGGTGACAAAAAACTATGCCTCCTATGAGAAGATGGCCTATGTGAAATGGGCCAAGGAAGGAGCCCGGCAAAGAGGTGGGGAGTGCTGGAGGAGTTTCCATTTCAGTGTGGAGCACTCAGGGAAGGATTCATGGAGGAGGTGACATTTGGGCCTTGAAGAGAGAGAAATCAACAGAGGCAGAAGGATGAGATAGAACATGGTTTTAAGCCTGAAGCATTTCCATAATAAGCTTCTTCTGGTGGAGAGAACATCTGCCTATGTGGGGAGTGAAGTTGGTGGACAGCTTTGGAGCAGAAAGACATTCTTCATCCCTTCTTTGAGACCCAGGTGGTCTTACAGGTAGGAAGAGACATGTATGTGCATGCATGTGTAGACAGAGAGAAAGAGATAGAGACTGAGAGAAAGAGACAGAAAGAAACAGAAAAAGAGATACAGAAAGAAACAGAGAGAAACGGAGAGAAACAAAAAGAGACAGAAACAGAGAAACAAAGAGAGGGAAAGAAACAGAGAGAGAGAGAGAGAAAGAGAGAGAGACTGGAAAGAGACATGTGGAGGAGCTTACCAATTTGCCTCCTTAGAGACTCGGGGAAATTTCACCTCGGGAAATCAGGGCATCTCCCTTGGCTCGATCTTCTCTTTCACATAAATGGGATTACTCACTCTTTGCTATTTGTGACGGTATTTTGTGCAACTAGATATTGGTTGGAAGGAGTCAAATCTGAAGGTGTAAGCTTAGAACTACCCCTTCCCTTTTAAGAGACAGCAACCAAGAAAGCAATTAGACCTAAAAATAAATCATTCCCCCAGACCTGAGATATTTAGATATGGGGGGAGGGGCAGATAGCTATAATTAGAGTGTTAGACCTGTAGTCTGGAATACCCAAGTTCAAATCTGGATTCAAACCTTACTAGGCATATGACCTTGGACAAGTCACTTAGCTGCTGTCTGCCTCAGTTTCTTCATTTGAAAAATGATGACAATAATGCCTTTTTTAAGGGCCTGTGATTTCCTAATTGTTGGTTCTCCCTCTTTTGAGCCTGATGTGATAGAAGAACACTAATCTGGAGTCAAAGGACCTGGGTTCAAATCTTGTTTCTGATACTACCTCATTGCCCTTCTCTGAGGCAGTTTCCTCAACTGTCAAAAGAAGAAACTGGAATTATAGACCAAATATCTCTGGCCCCATAATTTCATGATTGAGAGCAGGCACTGTGTTTTGTTTTTTTCTTTATCTCCTCCTTAGTGCCCAAAGTGGCTTTGCCTGCAATAACTCTCAAATGCCTGGGTGAATACATTTCTGGGACAGCTGCTGGGAGGGTCATATGCAGAAGTGGACACTAGAGGGAGACCTTGTCAATATCTTCTTGGGATGTTTGAAGTTGCCAGTGGTCAGTTACATGGCCCAGGAGGCAGCTTTTGGACACACACACCGGTGCTCTTTTTCCTCTGCCCCAAATCCTTCCCCAATGTCCCTGCTGCTCCTCAGACCCCTTTATCCTTGAGCTCTCCTTCCCCTCAAGCCCTTCAAGCAGGGAGCAGAAGTATACTTTTTCTCCTATAGCTCACAAGATTCAGAGCTTGAATAGACCTTACGGATCATTGAATCAAACACCTTAATTTTACAGAGGGGGAAACTAAGGTCCAGAGAGATGACGGGACTTGCCCATAATCATATACATGGTTAATAAGTGTCAGAGCCAGGACTCAAACCCAGGACGTCCTGGGCTTGGAGAGAACAGATTTCAGTGTTCGAAGGGACATTGACCATGGTGTATAGAATCTCCAATCAGCTTAGGAAAGCTGATTGTTAAATTTTGAGTGTGAGGATATACACCTCAGGAACTGGCAAGCCACTACAAACCAGGCCCTGGATTGATTTGTTTTGTCGGTTGTCCAGACTTGAAAAAGCGACAGAGATAATGTTAATAACATTAAACAGGCAGCATGTATATACGCACTTAATTATCTCTTTCTTTTTGGGCAGCTGGTTATATAGCACATAGTAGGTGCTATATAAAAGCTATGATTATTTTAATTTGCATTTTTAAAATAGTATCTATCTTTCCCAATTACATGCAAAAAAGTTTTCAACATTCATTTTATAAGATTTTTGAGTTCCCGTTATCGTTCTCTTTCATGTCTGGTTTTGCTTTTTTTTTTCTTTTCCCAGTGATCACTCATAGGTTACAACCCTTCTATATGACCAAACCATTGTACAGTGTGAAAGTATTTGCAGATCCTATACATGATTGCACGCCACCATGGGGGGGGGGGGGGAAAGGAGGGGAGAAAATCTGAAACTCAAGTGATTGTGGAACTGAATCTTGTAAATTAAAAGTAAATGAGTAAATAAAAAAAATTAAAAAAAAAAAAGATTTTTGAGTTCCAAACTTCTTTCTTCCTCCCTCCTTCCCCTCTCCCCTCCCCAAAATGGCAGGCAACCTGATATAGGTTATATATTTACATTATATATATATATATTATGTTATATTTATTTTTATATTATATTATATATTATATTTATATAATATGTATTTACATTAAACATATTTCCACATTGGTCATGTTGCGAAAGAAGAATCAGAACAAAGGGGAAAATGCAAAGGTGAAGACAGTCTGCTTCCATCTGCACTCAGAATCCAAAGTTCTTTCCCTGGATGTGGATAACATTTTCCATCATGAGTCTTTTGCAATTGTCTTAGATTGTTGTATTACTGAGAAGAGCCAAGTCTATCAAAGCTGATCATTGCATAGTTGCTATCATTCACTGTGTACAATGTTCTCCTGGTTCTGCTCATTTCACTCAGCATCATCTGTTCATGTAAGTCTTCCCAGGTTTTTCTGAAGTCCGCCTGCTCCTCGTTTCTTATAGCACAATAGTACTCCATTACATTCATACGCCACAACTTGTTCAGCCATTCTCCAATTGATGAGCATCCCCTCAATTTCCAATTCTTGGCCACCACAAAAAGAGCTGCTATAAATATTTTTGTATGCATGGGTCCTTTCCCCATTTTTATGATCTCTTTGGGATACAGACCTAGATGTGGTATTGCTGGATCAAAGAGTATGCAGTTTTATAGCCCTTTGAGCATAGTTCCAGACTGCTTTCCAGAATGGCTGGCTCACTTAACAACTCCACCAACAATGTGTTAGGGTTCCGATTTTCCCACATTTTGTCTTAATATCCATCACTTTCCTTTTCTGTTTTATTAGCCAAAATGATAGGTGTGATTTGTTTTAATCTGCATTTCTTATCACTACATCAGTAGTGATGTAGAACATTTTTTCATATGACTATAGATAGCTTTAATTTTTTCATCTGAAAACTTCCTGTTCATATCCTTTGACCATTTATCAACTGGGGAATGACTTATATTCTTTTAAATTTGAGTCAGTTCTCTATATATTTTAGATATGAGGCTTTATCAGAAACACTGGCAATAAAAATTATTTCCCAGCTTTCTGTTTCCTTCTAAACTTGGTTGCATTGGCTTTGTTTGTGAAAAACCATTTTAATTTCATGTAATCAAAATTATCCATTTTGCTTTTCATAATGTTCTCTATCTCTTGTTTGGTCTTAAATTCTTCCCTTCTCCATAGATCTGACAGGCAAACTATTTCTCGTTCTCCCAATTTGCTTACGGTATCACCCTTTATGTCTAGATCATGTACGCATTTTGACCTTATTTTGGTATATGGTGTAAGATATTGGTCTGTGCCTAGTTTCTGCCACACTATTTTCCAGTTTTCCCAGCAATTTTTCAAATAGTGAGTTCTTATCCCAGAAGCTGGAGTCTTTAGGTTTATTAAACAGTAGATTGCTCTAGTCAGTGACTACAGTGTACCTAACCTAATTCATTGATCCACCATTCTATTTCTCAGCCAGTACAAAATAGTTTTGGTTGCCACTTTCTAACATAGTTTTAAATCCGGTGTGGCTAGGCCACCTTCCTTTGCATTTTTTTCCCCATTAATTCCCTCGACATTCTTGACCTTTTGTTCTTCCAAATGAATTTTGTTATTGCTTTTTTTTTTGAGCTCTATCAAATAATTTTTTTTGTAGTTTGATTGGGATGGCCTGCATAAATAA
The DNA here is from genome assembly GCA_028627135.1 of Pseudochirops cupreus. Taxonomy (NCBI): domain Eukaryota; kingdom Metazoa; phylum Chordata; class Mammalia; order Diprotodontia; family Pseudocheiridae; genus Pseudochirops; species Pseudochirops cupreus. Next base: position 10,408 of record JAQQSU010008821.1, read on the forward strand.
ATAAATTTAGGAAGAATTGTCATTTTTATTATATTAGCTCAGCCTACTCATGAGCAACTGATATTTTCCCAATTATTTAGATCTGACTTTGTGTGAAAAGCGTTTTGTAATTGTGTTCACATAGTTCCTGGATATGTCTTGGCAAGTAGGCTCCCAAATGTTTTATATTGTCTACGGTTATTTTAAATGGAATTTCTCTTTCTATCTCTCGCTGCTGGGCTTTGTTGGTAGTACATAGAAATGCTGATGATTTATGTGGGTTTATTTCATATCCAACTTTGCTAAAGTTGTTAATTTTTTCAAGTAGTTTTTTACTTGATTTTCTAGGATTCTCAAAGTATACCATCATATCATCTGCAAAGAGGGATAGTTTTCTTTCCTCGTTGCCTAGTCTAATTCCTTCAATTTCTTTTTCGTCTCTTATTGCTACAGCTAACATTTTATTATTTTTAGCATGGTTTTCATAATAATTGCTAACTTTTACATAGCACATAGTAAATGCTATTATTATTATTTTCTCTGGACAAGCCTCCTCAGCTCCTTTACCTAATCCTCTGAGGTCTGAACTCAAAGTTCCTCTGGCTTCTCTCCAGCTAATCAATGTCTTTCCTTCCTTTTGGATCCTGGAACAGAACACAACACCCCTGATGAGGTCTGACCAGGGCAGAGGACAGAGGAATTATCACTTCCTTATTCCTATTTTCTTAATGCAGTCCAAGATCAGATTAGCTTTTTGGCTGCTGTCACGTGCTTTACTGATATAGAACTTGTGGTCCATTAAAACCCCAAGATCTTTTTTCAGAACTGCTAACCCTATATTTCCAATCTTGCACTCATGAAGTTGGGTTTTTTTCGTACCCAAATAGAAGCCTACATTTAGGAACAGGAATAGGGCTGAACCTGTGATTTTACTGACATAGGGAACTCCCAGATGAGGATATTTCTTCTACCAATGCAAGTCAACACCTTCTTTGCAACATACAGTCATAGGGAGTTGGGTGAGATCATTGAGAAGCTAAAGTCAGTATGTGTCAGGGGTGGGACCTGACTCCAGGTCTTCCTGGCTCCAAGCTGTCTAACCACTGCACCACATGGCCCCTCCAGCCACCATCAAGGGCTTTTTGGATGCTAAGCTTGCCATCAAGGGCACAAGTGGATTCAATGAGATGCTGTATCCCATGAAGATGTAGATACTCCAAATTCCTTAGAGCAGCAGTTCTCAACCTGTGGGTTGTGACCCCTTTGGGGTTGAACAACCCTTTCACAGGGGTCACAAGAGTCTCCTATGACCATCGGAAAACACATATTTCCGGTGGTCTTAGGAACCGAGACACCACTCCTCTATCCATCTCCAGGTGGGTCTGCCCACATGCAGATATGCCCACATACAAATATTAAAGGGTCGCAGCATTAGGAAGGTTGAGAACCACTGCCTTAGAGAGAATAATCATTTCTGACAAGCATCCAGTACTTTATACACAATAATCATAACTGTCACCAGCATATCACTTCATCCCCAATGAAAAGGTGCGGACTGTATTAGGGAATAAATTAAGAGTGGGGGAGGAGGAGATTGCTGTCTTCAAGTGTCTGAAGGGCTCCCGCCAGGGATTAGACCATTGTACTTGGCTCCACTGCATGAGCTAGGAGCATGGGAAGGACCCAAAGGCAGGGGGATGAAAGGGAAAACCTCCTGCCAATCATAAATGAAAGCTCCCCCAAAGCCAGCAGGCCTGTGAGGAAGATGATGGCTCAGCCCTCACTGGAGCTTTCTTAACAAGGTTGGATGACCACTTGTCCATGCTATTGTTATAGGGGGATTTCTTGTATGGGAGTCAGGCAGGATGTCAGAGGATTTGGAACCAAAAGGGACCTTATTGGTCATATAGATTTGACAGATGAGAGTACTGAGTCTCAGACTGGTACCTCCTCTAAGTTACACCAGTGGCCAACCAGAGAGAGCTAAAAACTGAGGCCTTCCAGATTAACCCTCTCAAATTTTAGATGGGAAACTGAGATGGAGAAAAGGTTAACTTGCCCAGGTCACACTGATAGTACTCACTGGAGGCAGGATTTGAACCCAGGTCCTACTATTCCAAAGCTATTCCCTTGACACTATACTGGACTGGTTGTTATCTCCATCTTACAGATACAGAACCCTAGAGAGATTAATGAACTGTCCTGCTTCATCCAGCCAGCTAGTGCCTGACCTAGGACTAGAACCCATACCACTCCTGGGTTCAGATCTTACTCCATGTGCTAAGCAAAAATAGCTTTAATAATAGCTATATATACATATATATCATATATATACATAGGTATATCTACACACACATATATTTAATATATATATACTATTACCACTTTATATAACATAATAGCTATATATACATATATAATATATATGTACATACACACATATATTTAATATATACTATTACC
>JAQQSU010008822.1:0-12848 GCA_028627135.1 Pseudochirops cupreus
GTTTTTTTCCACTACCTCATGTTGCCTGAAAAAATATAATCTTAGGCTGCATAACATCCACAAAAAGGAGGGACGAACTCTTTGTCTTTTTAAGATCATAACTGGAATACTATGTTCAATGTGGATGACACATTTGAGGAAGGCCATTACCAACTGGAGTGCAGCTATAGGACGCCAACTAGATAAGAGAATTGGAGGCCAATGATGCCATGTGAGGATTGGATGATGAAACTGGAGGTGTGTAGTTTGGAGACTTCTAATGCAATTGATAGTTCTCTTCAAGAGTTTGAACAGCTCATGTGGCAGAGCCCCAGAGGGCAGAGTGAGTAACACAGTGAGTGGAAACTGCAGAAATAGAGTTTTCACCTTATGGTTAGGAAACTTTTCCTAGCAATTAGAACCACCCAGAAATGGAACGAGCTTTGTCAAAAGGTGGTGGGCTCCTTGCCACAAGAAGTCTCTAAGGAAAGGCTGAATGGGCACTTTGGGGTTGTCATAAAGAGGATCCTTATATATGTATGAGTTTGAGTAGATTATCTCTGGGGTCCCTGCCAGTTCTGAGCTTTTTGTGATTCTGTGCATAAAAGATTGAAAACAGATCTCAGAAATACTATTTTCCCATATTTCACTCATATATTTTGTGGAAGAAGCCTGAGTGCTTTGGACTCAATTTGCATCAACGTAAGCGTTAAATCTGAAATCCTTATGCGTTAATCATTTGTTGAACTGCATTGAGAAAGTGTGGCAAGAGAATATTTATCTCCAGTCCAGAGCAAATTATCAGCATTGTTGTTTCTTGACTTCCTAATGTCTACCTATAGAAAAATGCCAATGTAATCCCTCCAAATATGTCTGAAAATTGGTGAACAGAACCTAAGTCATGTACATAATCGATGAAGCTCATGTAGGAGGAAGAATGACTCAGTGGAACTGCCCCTTTGGAAATCTCAGCTGAAAGGAGTTGAAGAGGAAATCAGTCATTGTAGTTCTAGGTTGAGCGTTGGATAGAGTTTTGGACTTGGGAGTCAGGAAGACCTGAATTCAAATCCTGCCTCAGACACTCACTAGCTATGTGACCCTGGGTAAGCCATTTATCCTTTCTGTAACTCAGTTTCCCTGTGTATAAAATGGAGCTAATTATACCACCTACCATTCAGGGTTGTTGTGAAGATCAGATGAGATGATGTATGTAAAGTGTCTTGAAAACCTTATAGTGCTACACAAGTGCTTGTTATTAATAATAATCAAGAGCTATATGGTATATAGTAGCCATTCTCAACCCTTGGGAACTGTGTATTTTTGAGATACTCTTAGAGTTATTGTAAGAGGTGTACAAATCCATAAAGAAATAAGTATATCTTCTGTCAGTTGAATAAATATACAATTTCTGAAATATATAATGTCATAATTAATAAAATGCATTATAAGAGCATTTCTGAATTCTTAATAGCTTTTAGTCATTTGACATTTTCTCACTTTTTTTAAATTTTTTTTTTAATTTTTCCTTTTTGGAGGAGGGCAATTGGGGCTAAGTGACTTGCCCAAGGTCACACAGCTAGTTTTTGTGTTAAGCTTCTGAGGCTGGATTTGAACTCAGGTCCTCCTGGCTCCAGGGCTGGTGCTCTATTCACTATGCCACCTAGCCGCCCCTTGATGTTTTCTCAATCAGCAACTTTAATAGTACAGCTACCATGTGGTGGTGGTGGGAGACGTGGCTAAAAAAGCTAATGCTGATAAGTGTTCCTTATGCTTGAAAAGGTTGGGAGATATTAATGTAACAAAAAGAGCAGAGGATTGAGGAATGTTACAATATTAGCATTACAGTAGTCAGAGTGATGGGGTTTGGAGTCAGGAAAACTTAGGGTTAAGTTCTGCCTCACACACTTATTAGTCATGTGAACCCTGGGTAAATTACTTAAACTCTATGGTTCAGGAAAAGCCCTATGATGTCTACCAAGTCACAGAGGGGCTGTGATCTGGACTGGCATGGAGAAGTTCTTTACTCCAGGTTAGAGTGACCATGAATATGTCTCTTCCTCCATAATTGGTTGCTAAGGGAAATTATAAATATGTGCAGGCTTACTAATCGATTAACCAGCAAATATGTTTTGAACACCTATTATGCGCAAGGGCACTGTTCTAGGACATGCAGATAGACAGAAGTGACAAACAAAGTTTATGCCCTGAAATTCATTTGCATCCGTCTGGGAGCCCCAAAGGCATTCTACCCCTAAAACAAACAAAAAACAGTACAAAGTCACATGTAAATTCTGTGAGTGGTACAAATAGTTCTGAAGGTGAAGGAATCATCTTGGGCTGCAGCAATCAGCCAGGAAAGGCATGGGGAATAGCCGGAGAAGAGTCTAGAAAGGGAGGCTGGAGCCAGATTGGGAAGGAAGTGGAATGCTCGGCAGTTTGGGTTTTTCCAGTAAACAAATGGAAGATTTTTGATCCATTGAAGGTTTTGAACAAGAGTGAATGTTGCAAAAGATGAATTTAACAATGGTATGCAGGAGGAATTGGAGGGACAAGAGATTGGAGGTAGTAAGCCTGACTAAAAGATTATGATCATAGTCTATTAGAAAAAAAAGGTGATAAAGATCTGGTCTGGTGGCAATGGAAGCAGAAAGAAAGGAGTAGATGTGGAAATGAGCAGAACTTAAGGCATTGATTAGCTAAGAAGAGTGACAGGCAAAGGCAATAGATTGAATCTAATAAGATTGAGAACATAAATATAAAACCTTATGCTTGGATTAAAAACCTAACTTCACAAATATAAGATGGAAAAAGATTTGCCTGAAAAATATCTGAGGATGTTACAGAGCTGCAAGCTCAAAATGAGTTCGTAATGGGATATGACAGCCAAAAAACAATTGAAGTGATCTCAAGCTATAGTTAGTATAGATCATAACCTTGAGTTTGGAAGACCTGAGTTCTAATGCAGTGCCAGACACTTCTTAGCTACCCTGGGCAAGTCACTTAACCCTGTTCACCTCAGTTTCCTCATCTGTAAAATGTGCTGGAGAAGGAAATGTCAAACCACTCCAGTGTCTTTGCCAAGAAAACCCAAATGGGACCCACTGAAATAAACGAATGACAACAGGCTACAGCAGAAACCCAGTGTCCAGAACAACAGATGTCATAGTTCCATTCTACTCTGTCCCCATTAGACCATCCTAAGGGCTTTTTGTGTTCCATTCTGGATGCAATATTTTTGGAAGGACATGCATAAGCTGAACAGCAGCCAATAGAATAAAATTAAGTCAGAGAAGGGCTTCTAGACCATGTTCTAGAGAGAGGTGTAAAATGTAATTGGGAAATATTTAACAAAATAAATCAAATATAATATAATATAGATAATGTTTATTTGTGGTTTTCTTGAGACTGACACCACTGTTCTATAAGGATTGCTGGTAGGAACTAGGGATGTTTAGCCTGGAAAAAGAAAAAAAACATTAGGTGGATTCCATAGCTGTCTTCAAATACTTTTTAATTTTTTTAATTTTTATTTATTTTATTTTTAATTTATAGAATAATTTATGGAATAAAACAAGCATTTCTGTAACATAGTATAATAGCATAATAAAAAATGATTGCACATGAAACTACAAATCTATTGTATAGTTTGCTATTCCTTTTAAATACATAATAAAGTTTTCATGTAAGTTTCTTTTGTTTTTAAGGGCTATCATGTAGAAGAGAGATTAGATTTATTCTCCTTGGCCCTAGAGGGAAGAACTGAGAGCAATCAATTAATGAACAATCATTTATTAAGTACCTTTTATCTGCCAGTCACTCTTCTAGGCACTAGGGATCTTGATCTTCCTAAAGCATATGTCTAAAGTAGACTATTTTAGCGTCCACTCTTCGTTCAATAAAATTCAATGGCTTTCTATTACCTCTAAGATCAAATATAAAATTCTTCCTTTTGCTTTTAAAGGCCTCCGTAACCTGTCCCCTTCCTACATTTTCAGTCTTCTTATATCTTTTTCCCCTCTACATACTCTGAGATCTATTAACACTGGCCTCCTTGCTGTTCCTCACAGATGATTGTCCATATCCCAGCTCTGGGCATTTTCATTGGCCATCCCCTGAGCCTGAAATGTTCTCCCTACTCCTCTTCACCTCCTAGCCCTGGTTTCCTTCAAGTCTCAGCTAAAGTCCTGCCTTTTGCATTCTCTCAATTCCCCTCCATACTAATGCCTTCCTTTGGAGTCCCCATCTGTCCTGTATATATTGCTTTTTTAAGTAAGTGTTTGCATGTTTTTTCTCTATAAGCACACAAGCTCCTTGAGAGCAAGGGCTATTTTTTGCCTTTATATCCTCAGCAAAGTGACTGACACATAATAGGCACTTAATAATAAAAGCTAGTTGACTAAGGATACAAAGATTAAAAACAAGATAGTTCCTGCCCTCCAGGAGCTTACATTCTACTGGGTGGAAAATGTGGAGAGGCGGATTCCCAGCTTGATGCAAGGAAAAAAGCAGAGCTAGCCAAAAGTGGAGTGGGTAATGGGTTACTCCTCACCAGAGGCTTTTGAGAAAAGGTTGGGGATGTTGCAAAGGATATTTCTATGAGGGTAAGCTTTGGACTTGACCCCTGAGATCTTTCTGACTGAGATTCTGTGATTATGTGAACATGGAAAGTGAAAACTTGTCCTGTCCATTAATATTTTCTTATATTTGGTAGGATGCAGAAGGACATAAGAACGAGAAACAACTTTAAATACTAAATGAATGAAAACCTTTTTTCTCCCTGAATGGAACTGAATGACATACGGAAACTGGACTGGTCTACTTCTGTGGAGAAAACTTCAAGCTTCAATAGGGTAGTGGATTTGTGGTTTCATCAATGTCACTACTCTTTTCATTGACAGAGGTTTCAATTCATCCATTCCCTCTCATTCTGTGTGATTTTTTTGACCATGTTTTTCCATAAATCCTCTAGAGAGAGATGACCCACCTAATTTACCAGACTCTGACCCCCAGCAACTCAGGCTTTTTGAGCATTTCATGGATGTCAATCTAGCCGACATCAATTCATTATTTATCATTCAACCTTGTAACATCTACCCTTGTTGCTTTATACATCCTTGACCCGAGCTCTGACACAACTTTTTACAGATGAGTTTGGTTAATTCCTGTGGTAGAGTTTCTAGGGGATGGCATCCTAAAAGTGTGAAATAAACAGGTCCCCTACATAGATGCCTGTTTACTGTGGGGGTACAGCCCAGCTCAGTAATGTGTACCACTGGCCAAATGTGTAGCTAGTGTCTATTTGAAAAGAGCAGGAGCAATTTGGGCCTCACTTGAATAAGCAGAAGTTTGTCATCTCTTTCAAAGAGTCCAGGAGAAGCTATTTGTTGACTTCAGTGGGTTAGGAAGTCCTGACCAGGCTAGAGGCCAAAAGCAAACAGAAATATCCAAATCCAGCTTAGTACAACAGTGGTGCTTTAGTTGCTTAGGAATTCAGTGGAGGCACCCATTTGCTGATCTCTGTTTGAAGAGCTTAGCCTGCAAGGTCACTGGGCAAAAGAGGTTTGTTTCTTCCAGGGAGGCTGGCCATGTCATTAACAGCTGGTACCACTAATGGATTCCCTTGGAACAAAACTTCTGTTCTTTCCCTTAATACATATTCAAGCTAACCAGCTAATCCTTCAGGCTAGACAAATGATTGCATGGGAAACAAAATTAATTTCTCCATAACTTTAATTGAATCACACACAGACCCAGCTGGTGTCCTCCCCTTTGTTTGGCTCTGAGAACTGCTCTAAAGTTGTAATGAAGCTAAGTGATTCTGTTGACCCATTTAGATTAGCTGCTTGCCTCCTGGCAGGTGGAGGTCACACAGGGGATTTGCATTCTTTTATCCTCCACCCAGAGGGGATGTGAAAGCTCTTGCAACTTGAGAACTTTTCATTTTGCGTAATATATTTATAAGAATGGTATGATGCTGGGGTATTAATTTAGGGTCTATAGACCGCCAAGGGGTTCACAAATAGATTTTGGACTTGTAAACTGGGATGGAAATTTAGCATTTCCTTCAATTATTTTCAAACATTACTCGAAGAAGGGGTCCATAGATTTTATCAGACTCCCAAGGGGGTCCATGAAACACACAAAAAAGTTATTAACCCCAGGTATAATGAGAAGAATTCTGGATCTGGAGTCTGGATAAACCTGAAGCCAGGTGAATCTGGACTCTGGCACTAACAAGATGTGAACATCATCAAATTGTTTAACTTATCTGAACCTTAGTCTAATAATGACTATAGTATCTCCCTCCTAGGATCATTGTGAGACCCAAATGAGAAAATGGCTATAAAATGCCATCTGAATGTCATTATGATTCTTGGAATTTATCCCTTGCATGTGGCTACAGAAATTCTGAGGAGTACAGAGCATGTAATACCAAAGTTCAGCTCAATTGTTCTTTTTTTAGTGACCCATGGGAGCAGTCATACATGTAATAAGTCATACATCTCTGAATACTGAGACCTCTTCTTTTGCAGGGCCATGATGAGGGCATGATGACTGAGCAGCATGTTCTGGGCACACCTACAGAGAGGGAACATCCCACAGTTTGTCTTCTTCAACTCTGTATCCACCTCATAGTGCCTAGGGATATAGAGACAGATATACAACACAGTCTTAGCAAGCAAGCACTTTGTCATTTAAAGGAGAGGGGAGAAAGTTATGTATATACATTCTATTTTAAAGGCAGCTGTAATAAAGTGAACGAAGAGCTGAACTTTGAGTCAGGGTGACCTGGGTTCAAATTCTGCCTCTGACACATTCACACTGTCTCCCAGGCAACTCTCTCTGTCTATGAATTGCAAAGTAACTGTTGATCTGCATTAGTAGAGGGAAATTTCTCACCTGGGAGCTTCTACATGATGAAATGATGGGTCCAGACCAACAAGTTACACACAAATTAATTATAAGGGAGTAGTGTGATGAGTACAAAGGAGAGGTCCAGAAAAAAGTTCTAAATGAAATATGAGACAGGAAGAATAGTTTTTAGAGCAGGGAGGAGGTGAGGACAGTTAGGAGTGAGTTTCACCAAAGACGCAGTAGTTGAGATGGACCTTGAAGGAAAGAAGAACTTCAGCATCAAGAGATGGAAGAAGGGAGAACTATACTCCAGACATAGTTGAAAGTATGAACAAAAGACTTGGAGAAAGGACAGTAAAGGAAAGGTATAAAGGAGAGACAAGAGTCCACTTTAGTTTGAATGTAGAGTTTGTTACAAGGAATAGTATGAGATAAGGCTGTAAGGGAAGGTTGGAAGCAGATAACAGAGGGCCTTGACTGTCAGGATCAGGGGTTAATAATGAACTTGATATCTGTTTGCCATCTCCTGCAGTTACCAGTCTCTGTCTCTGTCTTTCTCTCTCTCTCCCCTGCTCCATTCCAGGGTTATCATCATAACTCCTCTGCCCTCCCCATTTTCTGGTAAGGGTTTTTTGGGGAAAGAGGATATGACTTACTCCCAGCTGATTGGTAAAGATAAAAGCCTGGAGAGGATAGTCGAAGAGATTGTTAGTACTGCCTCATTTGTTAGCCACACATCACTAAATGCCTACTCAAGACCAATCTTGGCTGTGTCTGGATTTATTTTGGATACTCTGTATAGACAAATGCAGGCCTAGCCCTTCCTGTTCAGATGTGTACTTTGCTCAGTTCCCTGCTGTTTTGGATAGCAAATTGATTAGTCATACATTTCCATGAGGGTCAATTTAAAACCCATTGTATTTTACCCCTGAATGCTAACTCTGTCACAAGAAAATCCTTAGTATGGGGAGGAAATTTTAAGCTAAGATTTTCTTTCACTTGATAGGTTTCTGCTTCCCAGTATAAAGCACTGAGCTGAATAAATTCTCATGTCACTTTACTAGAGGTCTCATTGATTTTTGTGGTATTTACTGTGCAGAATGTCAATAACACAATGGACTGTTTAGTAGAAACAGTGTGGTACTGTGAGCCAAGGAGGAAAACAGCTCTTGTGTTACTATTAATACTGGGATATGTCATCAGACTGGATGGGAGATCTGCGGCAGGGTATTCAACTACCAAAACTCATCAGTGGCAAAACCGTAGAGGGCTTTAAGGTTTGCTAAGCACTTTCTCTTGCAGCCACCCTAGGAGGTAGGAAGTGGAGCTTTCATTGCCTAGGAAGCCTCAGAGCCATGATGCAAACAAGGTCTCTGGACTCCAAGACTCGCCCCCCACTCCCTGCTCTTAGACCAAGCCCTATGAGCACTGGTTCATGAACAATCTTATCCAAATGACGTGTTAAGTATCAATGTTACCAGCTCTTCTAAAAAGCCAAATATCTTTTTTTGTTTTCCATCGTCTATGTTTGTTTCAGACATCTGTCTATGCCAACATTTCTAGATCGCCTGACATTGTAGTGTCTAGCAAATTTGTAAGGGCTGGTTGTTTGTTGGTCAATAATAACAATCAACAACAAGCAAAGAGCAGCCAGCCTTTGCCCCAGGCCTCCAGGCATTCACGGATCCCAAAGCTCTTCTCGTGATAAGTTGAAAGCCAGAACAGAAAAAATTGATTTCCGTTTCATGTGGAGTTCATCACAAGGGTATTTGGTCACAATGTTCAACAGTTACCAGGCAACAAGCACAGCTCACATTTCTATGGCACATTCAGGCTTATAAAGCTTTTTCCTCACAATGATCCCGCGAGGAAATACCCTGCTCTCAAGGAACTTACAGACTAGCATGAGATAAGACATACACACACACACAAACACTGCCGTGCAAAGGAGAATGTGACTATAGGCAAAGGAGAAGTCTGGGTAAAATGTTTGGAGAAGTCAATATAGGTGTAGGGAGGGATCCCTTCAAGCTTAGGAAAGCAGTGCTGGGGGTGGTGCTGTGCAATTAGGGAAAGCCTGGTAGAGTCAGCAGCTTAGCTGGGCTTATGCTGAAGGGAAGGCCTTCAGAGATGAAGTAGGAGAACAGAAAAAGTTCACCCAAGAGCAATGGCCCAGACATGCCCATGAGCATGAACAATTCAACTTTTTTTTTTTATCTTTTTGGAAGGGAGAAGGCAGGGCAATTGGGGTTAAATGACTTGCCCAAGGTCACACAGCTAGTAAGTGTTAAGTGTCTGAGGCTGGATTTGAACTCAGGTCCTCCTGACTCCAGAGCTGGTGCTCTATGCACTGTGCCATGAGCAGCTCCACAATTCAACTTTTATATGAAAGGCAAAGCTACACAGTACAAAGATTATTGCACCTGGAGTCAGGAGAGACCTGTGTTTAACTCTTACTAATTGTATAACCATGGACAAATCTCTGGGCCTCAGTTTCCTCATCTTTACAATAAGGGTAACAATATTTATACTTACCTTACAGGGTTGTTATGTGGCTCATATGATCAGTAAAGCATGGATAAAGTATCATATTTTGCTGCTGATTTCTCTGCCAGAGAGAGTGAACATCAGAGTAGTAAGAAGAGGGGGAACTGGGAGTCGATGGGAAAGAAAAATGAGGAGCTGGTGAGAAAGAACCTACTTGTGTTCATAGAGTAGAAGCCAACAGCCCCAGATGAACTACATCCCAGAAACAACTGCCAGGTTTGGTTGCTGAACAACCACTATTGATCTTGGAAGAGTCATAAAGAATGGGAGAGAAACTGCAGGACTGGAGATGGGCAAGGTCTTGATTTTCAAAATGGAAAGAGGGCAAAGTATTCAAGTTACAGGCCTGTGAACTTTATTTCTATTCCTGGCAAAATTCTGAAATATACTATTAAAAGAATGGCTTGTATATATAGCAGCAGAAAGGAAAAACATTTCTCAGTAAGAGCCAGCATGACTTCACTGAAAGCAGCTCATGCCAGATTGACGTTATTTCCTTTTCTGAAATAGGTTACTAGACTGAAAGGGTTACCAGACTGGTAGATCAGGAGGATACAGATATAGTATACTTGGATTTCTCCCAGGCAATTGGCACAGTGCCTCATGCCATTCTTGTGGACAAGATGAAGAAGACATGTAGGCTAGATGATAGTATAAACTATAAAATTTAAACTGGTGGATGAATGGACCCAAAAAGAAGTCATTAATGGATAAATGGTAACCTGACAGTCACTACTGGAGTGCTCATGGACCTTTCTTTGGCTTTTCCACAGCCTGTCTGGTTCCAGAGAGGGGACCTGAGATTCAAATTCATCATTTTTACTATATTTTTGTCCCTTCAAATCAACTCCACAGATGGGGAACAGATAGAAAGGAGAGTAATTCAACTTTTATGTGTTGGAACAGAAGAGTCAAAGTCAAATCTTAAACAAGGTTTAGAGATTTCCTATGGATTTCTATGAGCCTTGTCTTCCATTAGCAAAAAACAATCTAAGCCTTACTTACATAATGGTTGCCAATTCAATCTTTTGCATAGCCTGGCATGGAAGAAGGCTCATTTTCCATTAGACTGGGTGGTAATGGATCAAGGGCTGACATGAGAAGAAGGAAGGTATGAATTCAAATTCTGACTCAGACTCTTATTAGCTGAATGACTCTGGGGAAAATCCCTTAATCTAGTTTGGCCTCAGATAATAACAGTATTTATGTGATCAGGTTGTTGTGAGAATCTAGGTTGCCTGTCTCCTCTACAGAGGAACCAGGTAGAGGAACTAGGTTCCCCAGTGTTCTAATTCTCACCTCAGATTTCTGAAAAAAATTCTATTTTTGACTCTCTTCTAAAATAGTCTAGTCTTCTCTAGTTTATCCTTCCTCAGAAGAAGAAAAAATAGAAGAAAACAAAAAGAAGCTGCCTAGAGTAGAAACATGAATCAGAAATAAACCATACTCTTTTATTCCCACACAGAAAGGCAATGTTAAGCAAAAAAGAATCAAAGAATGATTATAATCAGTAGAAAGTTTAGTATGCAAGCCTCTTGGGACCTTTGCTACTGTTCTGGAGATGAAACAGTTAATACTTTCTGGGCATGGTCTTTGATTCAGGTAGTAAGATGGCTAGAGGGAAGAGCTAGGGAGCCAAGTAATCTTTCCTCCTTGGAGAGAGAACCATCCCTTATAAAAATAAAAGAAGGGGGGGGGGTAAAGTTGAGTATAACTAAAGAACAGTTCAACTAAAGTCTAACAGAGTATGCAATATTCAATGCCCATAGTCCTCTTATTGTTGTTTGTCCTTTGTTCTCAAAGAGGACCTTGATATCAGGAAGCTGATGCCATGCTGAATTGGATTTAAGTGAGGGAGAGCTCTGGAAAGTCATCAGCCTCATTTTCTCCTCTGGAGCCAACTGAATCTAGTGGCAAGGTATAGATCAGGACGACTGGAGATGGCCTCAAATGCAGTGGAGACCTTGACCTTTTTAAGCTATGGTCTTTTCCAAGTCTCAGTTTGACTGAGGCAATGACCATTCAGTGATTAAGGCTAGGTAAGAAATGAGGCAAAGAATAGTCTCTTCTACCCAGTCAAAAAAAAAATCAGTTTGGGAGGGGAAGACCCTCAGAGTTTTTGGCCAAAATAGAAACAGTTGTCTATTTACTGTCACTCTTGAGCCATCACGGCTCAAACAATGACTAGGTGGGGCTTAGGCTGGGACCTACTGTTGGTCAATCAATGAGAACCAGAGTGATTTGGGTTTAAGATGTGATCGTTAAGAAAGAAATCAAGCCCATAAGCTTCAAGATATCTTTGTTTTTGGTGTTCAAAAATTTTGGACAGAGCACCTGCAGGTAAGGGTATTATATGCTTTGTGGATTGGGGAGAGGAAAAGAAGGGAGAGGACAGAAGAAGAGAGAAGAGAAGAAAGGAGGGGAGGAGCTACATTGTCCAATCGGAATTAGTCAGTTGGGTCCCCTGTGGGGCAGGTTGTACTACTCACTGGTTGTTGTTTGTCCTTCATTCTAGAAGAGGACCATGACATCAGGAAGGTGATGCCATGACTTGCAAGTGAACAGTCTCCTATCTCTGCAAAGAAGGGATAGAGGTGCATTCTGATATTTCTTGTGGAAATGACAATGGAGTTGTAGCAATAAAGTTACCAGTTTAGACTGGGACCACAAGGCATGTTTGAGCAAAGGTTGTTTTTCTGATTTCATTAGAGAGACAGACCTATGAGTAGTGATTGATTCCTCGTTGCCATCCTCCCTCTTCCACTGCTACTTTCTTCTTGGAGAGGATCTCTATGTTCCTGACATATATCTATTTCTTTAAAGTTAATCTACCTTATCTTTAAAACCAGATATAAGATAAATGGGATTAGCTGTTGTATTACTTATTACTTAAGTATAGCAGGAAAAGACAAGGTGGATGAGACGTTGGGACAAGAGAGAAATAGATTTCACAACTATTATATATAAGTAGGCAACTGCATATCTATGTACATATATTTATATGTGCATCTACACACACACACACACACACATACACACACACACACATACATACCCCTATTTTTCAGAGTAGTTTTCCTTGCTGGGGGCTCAGGGCTCTAGACAAAGATTTATTGATTCAGTTTCACAACTCCCTAAAGCAAAAAGAGACTTTGAGATCTGTATCTTCTAAGTAATGAGTCAGTAATTTGTCTGGGGGTGGGTAGGATGAGCTGGGACTGATATGAGAGTGTGTGTGTATTGGAGATGCAGGGGTTGGTTCATTTTCCTTTACTATCATATTCCAATGGCTGGTATCAAGGGAAAACTAAGCCTTGCAAGCACCAAGGGAGAAACTAGAAAGTCTTTCCTGAGAGAAGTCTAGGAAGTGGTTGGGAAGGAGTAAACTTAATCCACACAGGGGTGGAGGCCAGTGAGAGACTCACCAGTCCAGGACAGTGTCATATTGACACCACCACCAATCAATC
>JAQQSU010008823.1:0-12848 GCA_028627135.1 Pseudochirops cupreus
CAGTGCTGATATGGTTCCTCGTAGCCGAGCTGACTTTAGTGGGAAGTATCTTTGTGTGCGTTTTGGAGTTCTGGGATTGGTTTAGAGTCCTGTTTTATGGGTAATTTGGGGTGACTATGTGAGAGCTGCGATATGTTGCTGCTGCTACGCTGCCATCTTGGCTCCGCCTCCCCCAATAGAGGGAGTTTCTAAATGCTTATGATTAATGAAGTCACAGATCTGAGAACTACACATATATACATACATACATGACACACAGGTCAACCATTAGTTGACTTTGGGGACATCTATGCAATTGGGGATTGGGAGAGAGGCTTCTCCAGCCCTTAAAGCACACCCAAATTTGCCATTTCTAGTTCAAAACATATGCAATATTCCCTGCCTGGTTCCAATCTGCTGTGTATAAACTTAGAGAGTGACTGGAGTCCTGTTACTATACGGTGACTAAAATGTCTTCTTGTTGGTTGTGGAATCAACAAAGTGAGATGTCCCTCCCTTGGTCTTTTTTTCGTATTTTTCCTTCTCAGTCCTGAGCAAGGCAAGAAAAGCCATGAGGTTCCAGGAGGGAAAAGAGGGGCATCAGTTTTTCTAACTTTTGTCTCAAAACTGTCCTGTATCTGTGAACCTATGGTACCTTTGTTTCTTTCATGTTTATTCTATCCTGAATTTAGGTAGATGAGTATGTGAAGATGGAATTGACCTGGCTACAACCTCGTGAATTTTTAAATGACAATGGGCATGAGTTTTGCAAAATCAATCTATTGGAGGCAGTAACAGTGGCTGTCTTCTGAGAAAGTGTCTGCAGACAGAGGGAAGAAGACAGTCATCTGCAGATGTTGGCACACCTAAGGGTCTGACAAAGAGAGGGGCTGGTTTGGATTCTACAAAAGCACCGATCCTTGGAGCCCAGTAGAAAGATACTTCTAAGGTGAACTCAGTAAGGTCTCCACAACAGGCAGAAAAGTACTCCCTGGGCTAGGGGTTTAGAGGTCTCTCTCAGCCTCGTGTGTTAGCTGTAGCTCTGCCTGATTCTTTGTTCTCTAAATGTGAGCCCCTTTTCCTTAGGGTTCTTGTGAATATACAAGGGAAGAGTGAACCCCCCCTCCCTAATTTATAGTAAGGGCAATTGTCTTGGAGCTATTCTTCTTGCTAAACCTCAGTGAAAACTCTTTTGTAAAAGCTAATTGATGTTAACTGGTTGATAGATAATGTACAGCAGACCATGAAGCAGAGCCATGACCTATAATACTTCCCAGTGGCCCCAACTGATGTAAAATATAATTAGGAAATGTTTAATAACAAATAAAAATACAATATAGTTCATGGTAATGTTAGGATTTGCCAGGCACTATGTGACCTGTATCTGTTTGAGTTTGGTACTACTGATGTGGAAGATGGAGGTTTAGGATAGTGCTAAAAACCCCAGTCCTTCAGAGTTTGCACTAAAACCCTAGGGGGAAAAAAAGATTATCCCTAGAAGAAGTTGATTGCCTCCAGGGAAGCTAACCTTCCCAGGAGGGAATATCTGTCTATATAGATTAAGGTGATAAAATTAGAAAATTACTTGGATGGAAGCCTATCAGGTGTTAAATATGGTTGAGATAACCAACGTTCTTATTGGTTCAGCACTTTGGGATTTTCAGTAACTGTTTGAGGTCACTAGGATGGTATTTCATGCCCTGTGGCACTTTGTGCAGTGAGCACTACCTTTATGACCTAAGAGACCTAATTTTCTTCCCAAACCCAATGGGCAACCATTGCCCAGATGTCCTGGTGGGATCTGGCCCAGAACTATTTCTGTATTTTCATCTCTTTTTAAATCTTAAATTTAGAGAAAGTCATAAATAGATTTGCCTTTTTTCCTCTTAGAAGTATGGGTTTTTTTATTTTAAATAATTAAAACTGACTTAAACATTACACTCCTAAAGCATCTTTCATAAGAATTCTAAACTCATAGGATTTCTAAAAAATAAAATTCAATAACCATTAAAAATAGACAGGGAATTTTGGAGTGATGATAACTACCAGTGCTCACCCTCCATAGGCCATAATTAAGAATGCTTAGCTTAAAATGATGATATTAAGGCAATAATCAGAAACTAAAACTTGTACGTCTTTCCTTCCCTGCCTCTCCTTTAATTTTCCTGCCTCTTGGCATCATTTTTATCCTTATTTATTCATTCATTCCTTTACTATATTATTCTTTGGTACTTAATATATTAAAATATTCTGGGAGTTGTATATTGGTAGAAATGAGAGTGAGAGAGAATGGAAATGGGAGCACTCCATGAATATACCAAGAGGATATGTAACAATACTCAGTTTTCACAAGAATTTGGAATATGTAAATATAAGATGGCTAACTGAATTAAAGAATCTTCAGGGATCAAGAAGTCATGGGGCCTAATCAATCAACTGATCAACAAGTATTTATGAATCACTTACTATGTACCAGGCAGGCACTGGAGGCAGCAGGGAGGAAAGGGGGCAAAGATATCAACAGTTCCCATCCTCAAAGAATTTATATTCTATCCAGGGAAATAGCATGTGTACAGATAAGCCAACTAAAATATTGTAAGAAGTAAATGCAAAATAATTCTGAGATTAGGGGGTCTAATGTAGGAGGCAGTATTTGGACTGAGTTTTTAAGGAAAGGAGATTCCAAGAAGTAAGGATTCTAAGCATGAAGACAATTGCTGCAGAGACATACATATAATAGAGAGAATGCCAAGTACGTGGAGTAACAAGTAACCCAATTTGAATGGACGAGAGGCTGTGGGATAAGTGTGGAAAGGTTGGACCGAGCCCAAATGTGAGGAGCTTCCAATGTCATTTTGGAAACAGAGGAGGCACTGAATATGGGAGTAACATACTTAGACCCATGTTTCAGTTATATCAACTTGGTAACTATACGGGGATAGATTGAAAGGGGAGAAATAAGGCAAGGAGAGCTAGTAAGCATAGATAGAAGATAGTAAAGGGGCAGTTAGGTGGTGCAGCAGACCTGGAGTCAGGAAGACCAGTGTTTGAATCCTGCCTCAGACACTTACCAGCTGTATGACCCTGGGCAAGTCACTTAATCCCATTTGCCTCAGTTTGCTCATCTATAAAATGATCTAGGGAAGGAAATAGCAAAGCACTACAGTATCTTTGCCAAGAAAATCCCAAATGGGGTCACAGAGATTCAGACATGACTAAAACAACGGAACTACAACAAGAAGAAGATAGTGGATAATTGGACTTAGTTTTAGGAAAACTTGAATCCAAGTCTTGCCTTAGATTCATACTAGCTAAATGATCACTTAACAAGTAACTGAAATTTTCAGTATCCTAAGCCACCCTCTAGGACTCTAAGTTGCCAAAAAGTCCTCAATTTACTTCAGTGGAAGGAATCTCCACATCAGGCATTGCCCACCCTGAAGAAATAACAGGTACTGGTAAAAAAAATAATAATAATAGTAACAAGAACAACAATAAAGACCAGGGAGAATGCTACTTGGAGTCATGAAGGTACATGTAGATTAAAATCTTGCTGCTAACAGTTACTAGGTATGGGCAAGACCCATAAACCTTCTGAGCCTTGGGCAAAGACTTACCTACTAAAGTTATAGATTTCAGTGTCCTGGTTATTCAGGGATCACTTTCTGTCCCAATCGGAGACATTTCAGTATTTCAGAATGACAATGTCATTTAATAACACATGTTTCCCTTTCAGAATAGATGAAACAATGGTTCCCGGGAAGACAAGTGAGTCTTGGGTGAAGGACAGCTTTCAATTGTGGAGATGTTTTTGGAAGTGGCAGTACATGGATAATGTCAGACCTTGACAGGTGATAAAGGGAAATCTTGAAGCACATCTTTCAATGCTAAAATGTTATCTCTCAGATGGCAGGGAGGCTAATTAAAAATAGCCAGAAAAGGCTGATCAACTCCCCCTTGGCCTTCTTAATTGTCCAAATGTTTGCATTGACGCTAGGCTTCACTCTAATCATCCCTTCTCCCTCTCCCACTGTCCAGATTTTAATTAGTAAACCCTTGGAATGTATAGGCTACCTCTCAAACTCCAGGAAGCAAAGTGGTAACTACTTTTAACCTGAGTACTTAGATGAAGTCCTGGAAGCATTCAACAGTCAAGGATGAGTTTTAGGTCATCTGGCACCTGAGCTTAGAACTATGATCCAGAACTTGGAATTTTCTAATTTTTGCTGAAGAACCAGGATTTATTTCATAGAATCAGAAACTGTTACATTTCAGGGGGAAAACATAGAGATCATCATTTTAAACCCCCTTATTTTACAAATAAGGACATTTAAACGCAATGAGGTAAAGTACCTTCCCAAGGTCACACATCAGGTTAATGTCAGAGCTAGGACTTGAACTTATATCTTCTGATTCTACTCTAATATTCTTTTTTATTTTTTATTCATATTAAGACCCATTATTCTATTTTTAGCTGGAACTGCTCAAATACAGGGGGGAAATTTTAAGGGAGATTAAAAAACAGATAAGTTAATTAGAAACAAATCCTCAGTGAGTTTAAAGACAATTAAGATTTTTATAGAAGCTATTTTGACTCAATGCTTTTTAAAATTAATTTTATTTTTAGATCCCATGCCTATTAATTTGAGTTTCAAAAGATTTACTCTTATTATTTTGAAGTAAAAAAAAGTATTTCATAATTTTTAAAGGAAATTTACTTCACTGTTTATCTTAAATTTGCTTGTTTGGGGTTTTTTTCTGTCATTAAATATGCCCTTTCTATCAGTTATAGATCAATCAGCCCATTTACAAATGGGCAAGTTTCCATATGTGTAACATCTGGAGTTCTCTTTCAGTAGGGGGAAAGGACAGAGTGCCAGATATCTTAATTGCCACATTATCATAGATGGCCCTCCTCATGGGTAGCAACCAAGTCTTCCACAGCCCAAGATTCCTTAATGGGCAGTGAGGTATGTAGACAAGCTCCCTTGCCTTAAGAACAGAGCAACCAAAACACTCCAAGGTCCCTTCTCACTGTAAATGTATCATCCTATCACCTATAAAAGAGAAGACTTCTGTCTTCCACATAATCCCAACTGTGTCCTTCCCTGGGACCAGGATATTCATATTTTGATCAGTTCCTCTCTACTACCAAACCAGTACTCCTCAAAGACAATGAAGTTGCTTCTAGTCTAACATCCACTAGAATAATAACTACCCTTCTTTCTTCTTAAATACTCCAGATAAATATCTCCTATGATATTAGAATGTCAGTGCAATTACTCATAACTCCCAAAACTCAAGAGTTTTCCAAAGTTCCATTGGGTTTCTCCGGGCATAATGCTAACAATGTGGAGTCTTAAAAAAATTTAATGTTATACATGGTTTTTAAAAAATTTCCCTGTTTTGTTGCAATCAAAACATGTTGTTGTGGCTTTAATTGAAACAAGTGTTGACCTCTTTGAGGACTTACTTCCTTAGGACCTGGATCTTTCAGCACTTTGATTGACTTTCCATAGAAAACATTCTGTAAATATCCCCTTAAAATATAGTAACCAAAAATGGACACATTAATTCCAGATGTGATCTGACTCTTTTGTTTGTTCAGTCACTTCAATTATGTCAGACTCTTCATGAATTTGAGTTTTCTTGGCAATGATACTGGAATGATTTGCCATTTCCTTCTCCAACCCATTCTACAGATGAGGAAACTGAGGCAAACAGGGTTAAGTGACTTGCCCAGGGTCACATAGCTAGTTAATATCTGAGACAAGAATCTAACTCAGATGTTCTCTGCCTCCAGGTCTGACACTCTTTCCACTGCAACACTTAGATGCATGCTCTCTCTGTCTCTTCTGTGTGTGTGTGTGTGTGTGTGTGTGTGTGTGTGTGTCTGTCCCTCTCTGTCTCTCTCTCTCTGTCTCCACGTCAGTCTGTCTCTCAGTGTTTGTATCTGTATCTGTCTCTCTTTTTTTGTCTCCCTCTCTTTCTGTCTCTCTCTCTGTGTCTGTCTCTGTCTCTCATTCCCTCTCTCTGTCTCTGTCTCTCTGTTTCTGTGCCTGTCTCTCTGTGTCTGTCTCTCTCTGTCTCTCCCTCTCCCTCTCTCTGTCTCTCTCTGTTTCTCCCTCTGTCTCTGTCTCTGCCTCTGTCTCTGTCTCTCTCTTTCTCTCTATCTTTCTGTCTCTGTCTCTCTATCTCTCTCTCTGTCTCTCCCTTTGTCTCTGTCTCTGTCTCTGCCTCTTTGTCTCTGTGTGTGTCTCTCTCTCCCTCTCTCTTTCTCCCTCTCTTTCTTTGTCTCTCTGTCAAGATAATTACCTCCCTTAGTTTAAACATTATTAGGATAGGATGTCTTTCAATTAATAGAAGTAGAAAGTAATACCTTTTTTGACAGGGGCAAAAAGAACAAACCAATTGGTTGATTTCTTGCTTATCATATTTCTCAGTTATCAACACCGAAAGGCATTGCATCCTTGACTGAACACATAATCAAATATGGTGCCACTGCCATCTGGTGGCAATTTTGTGAATTGTAGGCACAAGGTCCCCAGGGAGGAAAAAAAAGCCTTTTTTTCCCCCCCCTTAGGAGCTAGCCAATTCAACTGTAATTCAATCACAGCAACCATTACAGACACCTACGACGCAGGCCAACAAGGAATCTCCCCAAAATTCAGTTTTCTCAGGGGGTTTTTTCAAGGCAGAAATTCTTAGGAATTTATTTTAGCCAGGGTTTTCACCTTATACACCCTCACAGAAGATAGTTTCCAAAGAAAAGTCTTTTTCTCTGGGCCACTCTATAACACTTCAGCCCACATGGAGACAGATATTCTTAGTACTTATTCCACTCATTATTGCCTACTCTCATGTTTGCTCCTTTACTGCAGGGACTTTATCAATTATTTAATGTGTCACAGAAATTTGAAAAGTAAAAGTAAAAAGTTAAAAATTATCATCCCTGAAATAACATCCCATAAAAAGTCTGCATATATGTTTGATAATTTCTCTTAGAAATTATGCCAAAGAGTTATTTCTCTTTTTAAAAAGCAATTTCATGCCTTTTAGTAACAAGAAAAAAGGCCAGACAGACCTTTTCATACTTAAAAAAAAATACTGGACTGTTCAATTAATGCCAATTTATAACAATAACAAAATAAAATATTAATGAAATAAACACAAAAAGGATTAATTGGAGAAAATAGGAGTGGAGTTTATGTCGGACAACTTACAATTTTAAATCTCTTGGTAAATAAAGATTTTAGTTTTCCCAAACCTCTAAAAAGCAGATGTATATATATATATTCATATGCATATATGTGTGTATATAACATTACCAATCAGATAAAGGTCAGATTCCTTTACTTTATATCCAAAGCCTTCCATGATCTGGCCCTAATCTACCTTTCCAATGTGTCTGGTGCCTCGAGGGCATCTCCTTCAAGAAGCAAAGGTAGACACAGCTGAAATCTCTTGGCTATCCCTCAGAATGAAATCATCATATACGATGGTTTGTCTTAACAAGAACTGAGTGCCAAGGAACCAATTTTGCTGGCTTTCAGAGTTCTGATTTCTCACATTTGCCCTTGGTTTTTGCTGCTTTTCTTATCAACCCATTGTACTGACATGGCTAGTGCCATAGTTTTTCCACTTGCCCATCCTTGGCTCTAGCATCCTTGGATACCTGCTCCTCAATAGTTTTCCTCACCTCTGGATTTATAGCCTAGAAAAGTAAATTCTAATGCTAAAATTCTGGCCATATTGACATTGATAACAACCTTTTCTCTCACCATTCCCATTCATTCAGCCTATGCTGCATCCAAATGTGACTGCTCATTCTCAAACATGCCCCTTTCTTTACCTTCTCTATGTTTTTGCTTTTGTGTCTTCTGAGCAACCCTTTCTCCCACTGTTAAAATCCAATTCAATTGAACAAAGAATTATTAAATGCTAGATAGTACGGGATACGAAATACAATACAGAATTGACCTTTAAAAACTTATTGCTAAATGGGGGAGGGGAAGAAATAAGAATCCAAGTAATTATTATACCTGGGAGAGTGTGATAATTTAACTAGACAAACCTTTATTAAGCAACTACTAGGTATCAGATATTGTGCCCAGGATGCAAAGGAAAAAAAAAAGCAAACAAACAATTCCTGCCCTTACATTGCCCTATCACAACCTAGACAATTTCTAAGGTCCCTTTCAGCCATTGATTTTGGAATTACATGTGCATAGAAAAGTAAATTGAAAAATCAATTGAAAAGAGAGAATACATTGATAACTGGGTATATCTGGGAAGCAAGGGTCATCTGAACTTGTCCTTAAAAGAAGACAAGGATGAGGCTAGACGAAAATTAGGAGGATGGCCATTCTAAACCTGGAGGAGGATAGAACTCCAAGTCAGGGGATGGCTTTTGAGCAAGAGAGTGGCATTGTCAGAGCTGTGTCTGAGGAAGATTATTTTGGCAGCTTTGTGGAGGATTGATTGGAATGGAAAGAGACTAGAAACCTTTGGAGGGTATTGTACTAGTCAAGAGGTGATGAGGGTCTAAATTAGGTTTGTGCCTAAGTGGAGAGAAGGAGATGAGTATGAAAGTTGTTGTGAAGGCATAAGGGACAAAATTCAGCAGCTAACTGGTTTGCTAAAAGGTGGGAGATGAAGAAGAATAAAGGAAGGCTCTGTTTTTATAAATATGAATGACTGGGAAGAGAATAGTTCCCTCAAGGGAAATAATACTATTTGGAGGAGGAGGAATTTTAGGGTGAAAAAAATCATTTCCATTTTGGAGAAGTTGAGTTTAAAGTAGCAGCAGACATCTAGCCCTAAATTCTCTGTTGAATTCCAATCACTGATTGACTCCTGTTTGTCCTACATCACTCTGGATTGTACTGTTATGAGAATTTTTTTAAATTTTTATTTCCTCTTATTAATTTTCATTATTTGGGGGGAGGGGACAGGCCCATCTCCTCATTTGGAGGTTATTACTTTGGCTGAAATCACGTCCCACATCCCTCAGGTAAGAAGCCTGAAAGAGAATCAGTGCTTATGGAAGCAATGCATCTTCTTTTAATCATGGAAAGACTCTATTATCCTTGAGGCATGTAAATATCCCCTCCCAATAGACCACTGTGAACCTTATAATTGTATCTTAATCTTTGATCTGACTTAGTTTACCTATTGAGTCTTTAACTATCTCTAGTTCCTTAGGGATTGTGTGAGATTATACTTGTTTAACTAAATTTGTCCAACTTTTATGACCTAAGTGATTGTACTGTATGTCAAAAATTATTTCTTTGTCTATAAAAAGCCTTGTTCGAATACTAAAATTGGCTCAGGGTTATGTTTCTGCCTCCAGAACTTGTTTTTAAGTAGAATAAAACCTAAGTTTCTACCTCTATGATATCTATATTGTGGCAGATTTATGCAGTAGCAGTAACTTATCATGTGAACTCAGGAGATATTTCTCCCTTAACAACATCATCAACATCTCAAAGTCAACCTGTCCAGACAGAACTCAGAGGTCAGGTACCTGTGGAGGGCCTGCAAGGAAAAGAGAAAAGAAACTGGTGGGAAGGTGCAACAGTCTAGAGAATGAATTGAATTAAACTGGACTTAAGTGAGCAGTATGGCTGGAGGTCCTCAAGAAATAGCCATTTTAGTCAGAGACTCACCAGTCAGTGAGCAGGTCTCAAGATGAAAGTCATCTCTAGGTGGAGGAGAAATAGAGCAATGTGAAAAGTGAGTTGACCTGAGAATTTTTTTTATTTTTCCATAGAATATAACCTCCTTTAGGGCAGAAACCATTTGATTTTTGCCTTTATATTCCCAGTACCTTGAACATAAAAAAAAAATCCAAATAATGTTTACTGAATTGAATAGAATTTGTTGAAGTAGGAAGGTATGAGATTAAGGTTAAGGGTGCCTGGCCTAGCAATCCATACAGAGAAAAACATCTACTACCTGAGTTCAAATCTGGCTTCAGACACTCAGAAGCTGTGTGAACCTGAACAAGTAACTTAACACTGTTTGCCTCAGTTTCCTCATCTGTAAAAGGAGCTGGAGAAGAAAATGGCAAACCATTCCACTATCTTTGCCAAGAAAACCCCAAATGAGGTCACAAAAAGTTGGACACAACTGAACAAAAATAATGCCAAGTCCTAATACCTCTGAGTGCTTCTTATCTGGTCATGGCACTGAATGAATTGTCCTCTGCTTCTAGCTGTAGTTTTGTGTCAACCATAATGAACATGCCCAGGTCACTTGTTAATTGTATCATTGTGGGGAGCAGCCTTCTATGTGGGGCTGGGGAGAGGGGGTGATAAAAGGAGAGAATAGAAACTGTGGTTCTATCTAGTCTAGGCTTCCAGAGGGGCCAGATATGAGACAGCCATGGGGGATCCTCTTTCAGGGAAAGGTCAACAAAAACAAATGTTTTGCTCTGTTTTTTGCCCTGCTTCTCTGCTTGGCTTCTTGTAAAGACCCTTCTGTCCCACTGAGGTTGTAAACTTGCCAAGCCCCATCTCTTTGATTTCTTGTTTCCTACAGGACCCAGCAGGCTGTTGACATTCGATAAATGTTAAATGATAACAACAGTTTACTGTCAGTTGTTTCTTTATAGCTGTCAGTACCAGGGAGCTAGTGGGTGGAGGAGACAGACTTGTTCAGTGTGGTCAGATTATTTGGACATCAAGGTTATTGGTCAAACCAGAGTTTAGTGTAAAACACAGTAGAGCTCAAAACAAGGTGAGGTGAGGTCAATGGACAGCTCCTCCTGGAAGCTGGCAATACACTAGGCAGGCTTATTCTTCCTGCAGTAACCCAGGCTGCACCAATCCCTGCTTGCATAACACTGTTGCATATATTCTCTGCATTCCTCTGCCCTCAGACCTAGTAGTCCTTTCTCTGGAGTCTTACTGAGCCAGATCAGTCTTCAACTTCTGCTCCTAACTTCCTCACGCTGGAGTAAGTCATAGTCCCTTGAGCCTTTCCCCTTCACCACATCACTTTTTTTTTTCCTCTTCAAAATAGTTCCAGATCTGAGACCAACTGTTCTGGGCCTTTTCTTTTCTTTTCTTTTCTTTTTTTGAGGAAGTATAGGACCAAAAGAAACCTCTCTGGGTGCTGATACAGAGACAAGATTAAGATCCATCGCCTTAGGGGAAATTGCCTTTTCTAGTGACATACCAAACAACCTTCAGTTTCCAGTAGTTAAGATCCTGTTCACATCTAGCCTCTCTGGTGTATATCTTGAATTTTTACATGCAAGAGCATAGCTTATGTTTTGTTTTAATAATGCCTCTCTGCTCCAACTGGGAATTTCCTTAATACACCAGGATGTTAATTGACTAAGACAGCATTCGAAGGACTGTATGACCTACAGTTGTTTTCTTTCTTTCTTTTTTTCCTTGCGGGGGGAGGGTGTGAGGTGGTGACAGCAAGGAAAGAGCATTTGGGTTCTGCTTTCTCAGGAAGGTACTCGTTGTAGCCATAAACTCTGTCAGCAAGAGGCTGTCCAGACATTTTCGAATTTAGAATTGCTAACAGGGCTTCACTGTCAGAGGTGGCATCCCAAGACAACCTAATGAGAAAATAAAAGCAAAAAAAAAAATGTAACTCTTTAGTCTTTGCAAATGGCTAATTTAGTGAATTACAAACTTCAGCAGATAAAATGAAAAAAAGGGAAACATGTTTCTGGCTCATTGTTTAGGCTAAGCACTATTTGGTCTCTACTAACATATGTGACAAGGCTCAGGACTTCCTCTTTTCCACGTTCTTTCTTATTCTGAAGTAACTCAAGCACAGGAATGAGAGGAATGAGCTGTGCTCATGAGAATGAGCCAAAAATCAAATTTCAGAAACCAAAATATGGTATCCCAAAAATCTTAGTGCAGTTTTAAACTTTAATACATTAGTCCCAGTGTTATTGTAAGGTGTGTGGGTAGTCACCTTAAAGGGCAGCTAGGTGGTGCAGTAGATAGAGCACTGGGCTTGGAATCAGGAAACTCATCTTCATAAATTCAAATCCAGCCACAGACAGTTACTAGCTGTGTGACCCTGGGAGAGTCACTTAATCCTGTTTGTCTCAGTTCCTCATCAGTAAAATTAGCTACAGAAGGAAATGTTTCTCTTTCCTAAGAACTCAAATGTAGTCATGAAGAGTTGGACGTGATTAAACAACTATCATAGAGGTCAAAGGAGATGATGTATGTAAAGTACTCTTCAAATTTTAACATGCTATAGAAGTGTCTACTCTGCTTAGACTTGTTTGGGAGGTGGGGGAAGGAAGGGGACAAGTAGAAATACAGTGTACAGGTCATGTTGTTTTCAAACAGCATAGATCCAGAGGTGAAATAAAGGACTTTATTTGGTGAGTTTACTTTAAAAATGAGAGCAAATCAGGCATGGTGATACATACTTGTTATCTGTGGTAACAAGGAGGCAAGACCTTGGTAGATCTCTTGAGCTCAGGAATTCTGAGATGTCCTAGGCAAAGTCAATTGGATATCCATACTGTTTGGCATTAATATAGTGACCCTTGGAAACAAGGGGAGGCAGGAGGTCCCATGGGGTGATCCAAGTTTGGCAGGCAAACCAGTCCTGGTTAAAACAATATAGGTCAAAGTTCCCATACTGATCATAGACTCAAGATTCTGAGTGGTCATAATACTTCCTGCCTGGGGAACATATGGAATCAGAATGGGATTAGGGCTGTAAGTGGCCCCTGCAATTTCCATCGTGGGAGAGAAAGAAGAAGAAGGAGAAGAAGAAAATGGAGAAGGAGGGGGAGGAAGAGGAGGGGGAGAAAGAGAGAGAGAGAGAGAGAGAGAGAGAGGAAGAGAGAGAGAGAGAGAGAGAGAGAGAGAGAGAGAGAG
>JAQQSU010008824.1:0-12848 GCA_028627135.1 Pseudochirops cupreus
TTTTTCCATGTTGGCATGTAAATAGTTCAACTCTGATAAGATCCTTATGATTTCTTTTCCATGTTTACCTTCTCATGATTTATGTGTTTGAATGTCAGATTTTCTATTCAGTTCTGGTTTTTTCCTCAAGAATGCTTGAAAGTCCTTCATCTCATCGAATGACCATATTTTCCCCTGAAACATTATACTCAGTTTTGCTGGGTAGGTGATTCTTGGTTTTAATCCTAGCTCCCTTGATCTCCAGAATATCATATTCCAGGCTCTTCGGTCCCTTAATGTAGAAGCTGATAGATCCTGTGTTATTCTGATTGTGTTTCCACAGTGTTCAAATAGTTTCTTCTTGGCAGCTTGTAATATTTTCTCCTTGATCGGGCTATATAACATTCCTAGGAGTTTTCTTTTGGGGATCTTTTTAAAGAGGTGATTGGTGAATTCTTTTTTTAAAATTGATTTGTTTATTTACTTTTAGTTTACAAGATTCAGTTTCACAATCCCTTGAATTTCACATTTTCTCCCCTTCATCTCTCCCCACCCCCCACCCCCATGGCGGCCTGGTGAATTCTTTCAAGTTCTATTTTGCCCTCTAGTTCTAAAATATCTGGGCAACTTTCCTTGAGAATTTCTTGAAGGATGATTTCTAGGTTCTTTTTTTGATCATGGCTTTCAGGTAGTCCAATAATTTTCAAATTGTCTCTCCTGGATTTATTTTCCAGGTCAGTGGTTTTTTCAATGAGATATTTCATTCACATTGCCTTCTATTTTTTCATTTGTTTGGATCTGTTTAATAGTATCTTGATTTCTCATAAAGTCATTTGCTTCCATTTGCTCCACTCTAATTCTGAAGGAATTATTCTCTTCAGTGAGCTTTTGAGATTCTTTTTCCATCTGGCAAATTCGACTTTTTAAGGCATCCTTCTCCTCATTGGCTTTTTGGGCCTCTTTTGCCATTTGAGTTAGTCTATTTTTTAAGGTATTTTCTTCAATCAGGTTGTTACCTCTCTTATCATGATTTTATTGCATCATTCTCGTTTCTCTCCCCAGTTTTTCCTCTACTTCTCTTATTTGATTTTCAAAATCCTTCTTAAGCTCTTCTGTGGTTTGTAGTCAGTCTACATTTTTCTTGGAAGCTTTTGGTGCAGGAGTTCTGACTGTGTTGTCTTCCTCCTATTCCATGCTTTGATCCTTTTTGTCCCCAAAAAAGGAATCTAAAGTTGGATTGCTGAGCTTTCTTTGCTTCCTTTGCCTGCTCAGGTTGCCAGTCAATTACTTGACTTTTGGGCTCAGTAGAACTCTGCTTTCAGAGGGGAGAGCTCTGTCCCAAATCACTGGGGTTTTCACAGCTGCCAAAGCTATTAGGAGGCCACAGTCTCTGCAGCCCCCACCAGCTTTGGCTCACTGAACACGTACCTCAGGACCACCACCCAAGACCGCGCGATCCCGATCCAGGCATCTCAAGACAAGAGCCGTTAGCCTCTGAATGATCTCTTGGCCGCCCTGCAATCTGCAGGCCACAAGCTCTGAAGCAGCCACGTGGAGGCAGCTGCAGGGCCACTGCTTCAGACCACTTCTAGCTCTGGAGGCAGTTGGCTGGACTTCTCCCCCAAATTTAGCCGATTTCCACTGACCTTTTCCTTTTGCTCTTGGCTGTTATGGGTTGGTAATTCTGGAAACCACCACAGCTGCCGGTGATCCACTCTCCTGAAAGCTCCAGCTGGGGCTTCTCCTGGATGGCTGGGGGCTAAAACCTCATGGGGCTGGGCTCTGCTCTCATCATGCTGCAATGAGCCCCTTCCGTCCATCTGCAGAGCTGCCTTCAGAGTGAGCCTTGTTTCTTTGTCATTTTATGAGTTCTGGAGCTCTAAAATTTGTTTAGAGTCATATTTTATAGGTATTTGAGGTGATTATGGTGGGAGCCAGGGAGTTCTCCTGCTTCTATGCCACCATCTTGACTCCACCCCAGTGACATACTTTATGTTTACTTCCTGGTTTTCAAATGTGTTCTTGGTAGATGATTTTGCTGGGAAAAATGAGATGTTAATTTATCCTTATTAAATTTGTGATATATACTATTACCTACTTTTTTTTTTCAAAAGATACTTTTTCCACAGAGATAGAAACTAAGAGACAGAGTAAGAGAGAGATATAGATAGGTAGATTCTTTTTTATAAAGTTGAGATGGAATTTTTGTCACACAGGTTACAAGGAAATACTTTTATTTTCTCATCTTCATTAAGAGATTGTATAACAAAGCACTTTGCTCTAACATGTATGTTTTCTTTAATCAGTTTTGTACTATGTTAAGAATCTAAATAATTTTACTGGAATTATTCATCTGGACCAACACTACTTTAAATTGTGCTCATAAATAGTTTTCAGAGTAGTAATCTTGAAAGAAACATCCAAAGTTGTTCTTGATCTGTATAATTAAATTTTTCTCTGACTTAATTATGTAGTAGAAATTAAACTGAGTCTCAAGCAAAGTCTCTACCATTCATTTTTACCTCAGAAGCAATGACAGTACTGTTTTCTTTCTTGACCATGAGCATTTTCATTCTAGGAGTACACTTAATTTACAGTAATTCCAATGTTCTTTTTGTCATCTTTTATCTTGCTTAGCAGAATCCTCTCTACTTGTCATGGGGTATTTATAGAAATTAAGTATGCATATATACCATTTTTGGAGCCTACATTATAATGTCACATTAAAAAAGCCCCAAGCATAACTACAGCAAAACACCAACTCCCCAATTGATTAATTTTTTAGACATATTTTTGTTGATATTTTTTGTTCCTTACATCATCATGGTATCCCATGTATCCCTCCCTCTTCTAGAAAGCCATCCCATATAACAAATATTTTTGGGAGGGAAAAAAGTTATGCAATTATTTGATAAATTGAAAAAGCCCCAAAACATATGCAGTCTACTTGTGGATCCCCCACCTCCATGAAGGGTTAGGTTGGAAGTATCTTCTCATATCTCTTCATTTGAGTTCCACTTGATCTTTATAATTTTGTCATAGTCATTTTTTAATTTTTGAGTGTGTTTTTATTCTTTCCATTTATAATGTAGTTGCTGTCTATGCTGTTTTCTTGTTCTGTTTACTTCACTCTGCATCAGTTCATATAGATCTTTTTCCATGCTTCTATGTTTTCATCACATTCATTTTTTCTTACAGCACAGTAATATTCCATTAATTTAAGTTCTACAGTTTGTTTAGCCTTTCCCCAATTGATGGACATCTACTTTGTTTCCAATTTTTAACTAGCACAAAAAAGTGCTGCTCTCAATGTTTTGGAGTATATGGAGACATTTTTTCTTATCAGTGGCTTCCTTGTGCTCAGTAATGGTTCAAAGGGTATGGACATTTTAGTCATTTTATTTGCATAATTCCAAATTGCTTTACGAAATGATTATACCATTTCACAGCTTTACCAACAATGTATTGGCATGCCTATTTTTCCACAACCCCTCAGACATTGACTTCATATTTTTGTTATTTTTGTCAATTTGCCAGGTGTGAGGTGAAACCTCAGGATTATTTTGATGAGGATTTCTCTTGTTATTAAGGATTTGGAGCTTTTTGTTTGTATAATTATGAATACTTTGCAGTTCTTTTGAGACTTGATTGTTTATATCCTTCAAATGTTTGTCTACCAGGGAAGAGCTATTAGTCATGTTTATTTGCCGTTTTCTTTATTCATTTTATATCTCGGCTACCAAACCCTTATCAGAGAAATTTGATGCAAAGATTTTTTTTCCTATTTAACCATTTCCATTCTGACTCTAGATCCAATAATGTTGTCTGCGCAGAAACTTTTTGGTTTTAAGTTTCCTTTTCTGATGGAAACACAATATTTTGTTTCTTCAGTTACTTTAATCTTTTTTTTAAAGATGGCCCTCTTCCCACTGCCTCATTTGATATCCACCCTTGATGTCCTCCCCCTCAGTCATTCTTGTTATTTAGTTTTTAAATTTTATACTTTTTGCACACCTTTCCAGAAAGGATTTCTCTCACTCTCTTCATCATCTATCTTCTCTTTCTGTTTACGCTAGACTGTCATTTTCTAATTCGTAGCCCCTGTAATTATCTGGGCTCTCTCTTTTCCTTCTATTCATCTTATAATCAGAGTTTCCAAATTATCCATTCTAAGTTCTCCCCTATGGACTTTTTCTACCAGTCTTGGAGAGCTTGCCCCAGGATACCCCTTTTCCATTTTTCATTCTAGAGCAGTACCAATTATTGCAGGTGTCAGAGAGGAAGAGGAAGAGCCCATCCCGCCACCTGATTATGCAACCTACCATTGATCTATGTACAGTGTCTTGTTGACATTTTTTTCTATATTTGCTTGGAAATCTCTCTATGTCCATGCTTTCCTACTCTTCCAGGTGCTAAAGGTTCCAATTTCCTCCTTCCCTGGACAAGTACACTTTTCAAGCAACAAACCCTCAGGCCTCTTCCAATGTAAGGTCCTCGTCTCCCTTCTCCAACCATCTCTCTTCACTCAAGAAGCATTCATCAGTGAAACCCCTCTTCCCCCTCCAAAGTAATGCCTTGTTCCTTCCCTCCCACCTTTTTCAATCTTTCCTTCCTCTTCCTCACCCACTGCCCTATAGACTCTTCTCTTTCTGGGACCACGAGGTTACCTTCCCTTCATTAGTAGCACTTGATTTGACCCCAGAGCATCATTCACTACCCTCTGTTCCCCTATTCCCCTCCCCACTTTTCATGTACCTTCACATGATGTAATGCAATCCCACAAAAGAAGCATTCATCTGTAGTTAGAGTATAGGCAAGTTCTGTCCTTAATGATCTCCGTCTGCCTCTTTACTATTACTGCTACCAGATTTCCACCTTCACCCTTGTTTCCCATTCTACATTTAGAAAGAATATTCTTACTGGTCTTTGTTGTTATTCTGTTGTTGTTACTATCCTTGCCTGCTGTATTTATTCACTCCTGCATTTCTATTGTTTAAAGTGTTTGAGAGGCAAATAGTCTCTTCACTTCTTGTTTTCTTTCTACAAATGTTTCAAATTCTTCTTTATTATTAGACATCTAACTTTTGTCCTGAAGTTTAAACTCAGTTTACAGGATAGGTCAACTCTGGGCTGCATTGTTGAGTTCCATTGCTCTTCAGAACACATTATTCCATTCTCTCCTTTTTCGTCTTACATTATTTGAATGTCCTTTTTCTTTGTAGTTGGATGTCTTTCTCCTAATGGCATATAGAACTTGAAGTTTCTGACTTGGTTTGCTAAATTTAATCATTATTCATCTTTGAGTTTGCCACCTTGGGTTTTTTCTTGAGGTGATTTGTGAATTCTTTCAATTGGAATTTTATTTTCTGTGTTTGGAAGTTCTGTGCAATTTTCTTTTGTTTTTTTTCTTTTTTTTTTACATATGAAGAAAAGACATGGCATTGGGATTTATTTGCTAGTTTCTTACATGTTCTCTGGGAAACACAAAAGCACTGAAGTGGGGAATGAAGAGGTTCCTGCCCCATCCTTCCAACATCTACTCTGAGGACATAGAGCCTAAGTGGTAAGGGAGAAATTCTAAAAAGAACTTCAAGGATGCGAAGGGAAGGGCTGAGGATGGGAGATAGGGAGCTAAAGAAAGATACTTCAATCTGGAGGCTGGAAAATACTTCAGTTCCAGTCTAACTCTGAGGTGGGTAAAGATCAAGGAAAAGGAGGGGTCCCTGAGAATGGATTTGGGGATCAGTGGTGGTAGGTATATCTGGGCCAACTGCTTCTTCTAGGATTTGGATAGGAAGATGGGCAAAAAGAGGCCTATTATTGGGGACAGGCACAAAATCCTCGTTCTTCCCACAGTATCTCATTTCTCTTTCTAGATTAAATTGAGGGATCCTTAGGTAGGGGAGTGGGATCATGGATTAAGGGATACTAAATCTGGAATCTGAGTGTGGGCTCCAAGTCTGGGAGCTGGCTGCATACCATATGCAGAGAGCCGTGTCTGAAGTCCGCAGGGAGAGGAACTTGGAGTCTAGGAGGTAGAGCTGAGAATTCAGAAGAGAGAGATTTTGAGGGGTGGGGGCTGGGGGAGGCATCTAAAGACTCAGAAGCATGCAGCCTTAAGTTTCAGGGGGTGGCTTCTCAAGTTAGAGTAGGTGTAGAAACCTCAAATTCAGGAGTGGAATTTGAAATCCTTAAGACAGATTCTGTAGAATAGCTCTTGGATTTCAGGGAACAGAACTTTGAATGGGGAGTAAAGATGGGGAACAGTCAGGGCTTTCGAGCTAGGGGCAGTAGTGTCATCCTAGGGGCTAGATTTCACTCAGCATCTACATCATGGGGCCCAGCAAGTTACTGAAGCTTTCTTTGAAGCTGGGCACAGAGGTAGTTCAAGTCTTGCTAGTCTAACCTATGTTCGAGGCCCAGGTAGAGGGGTGAGCAATGCAGCCAAGAGGATTCTATCAAGGCCCAGTCGAGGCACAGCCCACAGCACTGTCAGGAGTTCCACACACATAGGATGTCTCAGGTGCTCAAAGAGTCTCAGTGCACTAGGGCACTTTCAGAACCAATGGTTCCCCCAGCCTCAGCACATGGTAATATACCTGTTTGAGACCCACAGACTCAGGATAGACAAAAAACCAAGAGGTTACTAAAAATGAGAAGCCAAGTTATGATGTGCATCATGAAGCAGAGAAGGAGTACCCAGGTCACCCAGCGCTCTCTGACTGTGTGCTTCACAGAGTCCTTGGCCTTCTGGCACTGGCTCACAATAACACATCACCACCTGGTCCTAACTTCTGAGTGCCCCCAAGCAGTGGTTGCAAAAATGTGAAACATGCAAATTCTACTCCAGTGCCAAAGGCCAGAATGAAAGAGGCTAAGGCCACAGGGACCAAGAGCAGCACAAGGGCCATGGCTGATTGAGGGTGTTGTTTTCTTCATTTAAGTGTTAAGGCTTTTTGTCCTGTTGTGTTCTTTTGGGAGATCTAGGATCCTTAGATTGCTTTGAGATCAGTATGCTTTGTTTTGTGTCATGAGCATATTTTCTTTTAATATTCTTGTTTTTTATTGCTTCTCTTCTTCTGGGTTGTATTTGCATTCCCAATCTATTATTCTCTTTTTTGTTTCTTTGCTGAGGCTTGCTATTACAGATTTCAACATTTGCTGTTCTATTCATTATTTTTGCTGTACAGGACATAAATTCTGCACTTGTGATTCTAATTTCTCTTTTAAACCACTCAGGAATAGTATGTTATAGTTCCATGTTCTCCCCAAATTCCACAAGGTTCTCTCTCTCTTATCAAATGTTGAATAATTTTCCTTTAGCAGTATTTATTCATAGATACCTTAACTTGTTTATTAGATCTGAAGGCCATATTTCTTTCTGTTGTTACCATTTTTCCTCTTGATTTATCTGTTTATGTTCAAGGTCTTTGAGATTTCTTCTTCCTGAAATGTTATTTCAGTCTTTTTCCCCATATTTTTCTTATTACTCAGTTCTGACTCCCTCCCTCTCTAACTGTGGTTTCCTTTGGGACTGGATCTCAGAAGTTTCTTAGCCTCCTTCTATGCTGGGCAGTTCACAGCTCACTAGCCTCGGTCTCTGCCCCACCTGACTTGAATGGTCAGAACTGGCTCCCCAGCTAGGTGCTATGCATTTTCCCCCTCAGGTGTGGTGGAATTCTGTACAACCCCCTACTACACACACACACACACACACACACACACACACACACACACACACACACACACACCACACACACATATACACCCACCCACCCCACTAAGCAGGTGACCTGTCCCATTCCTTCTGTTCTTTGGCACCAGCAGTTCAGAACTTTTTCCCCTGGCACCTATAGTTCAGAACTTTGCAGCATTAATGCTTCTGAGTTGTAGCTTCTGGCAGGCTTTTGCTATTTTCGTGAAGGGTTATGGCTATGCTAGCTGTCAAATCCCAAGCAAACCTCCTCAGCCTGGAGCTAGGGTCTCCATGGCACTGGAAAGAGGAGGGAAGGGACCAGGGTGTAGGAGTGGGTTTTGATGTAAGCTTATGTCATGTCCTTGGGTCTACTGGTACAGCATTGCTGCTTGTAAGAGGTCAGAGAGGAGTATGGGGTGTGCTCAGGATCAGTGAGCGTTAGTTCCTGGGTTTTCAGATTGTTAGGTTTCTTTTTTTACTTTGTTTCAGGAGCATTAATTAATGTTGCATGACCTGAGGGTATGCGCAGTGCAAAGTGTACATGCTGTGTGTTGAGAACCAAGGCTGCTTTTTAATTAAGTTTTCGTTGTTGCACATTCAGAGATCTTTTACTGTTACCAAATTTTTTATGACCCCAGGGAATCAGGACCCACAGTTTAAGAAATGCTGACTTAGAACATGGAGACAGGTGAAGTCGATTTATCTTTGGGGCATAATTTCTGTTTCAGAAAGGTTTGAGAGTTTGTAGGGGTCAGAGAAAATGTCAGGTCTGCCATTTTGTTGCTCATATAACCTGGAACCATCTCCCTTAATTCTTATCTAAAAACTAGACCTTAAGGCCTCATTCTGGTTGTGTTATTAAAGTATATGAAATCTTATTGTTCTGTAGTAGCCACTTTCAATAAACATTTATAAAAGGTAGTATGACATAGTGGATAATGGACATTTAGGTGGTTTGAGGCTGGTAAGAAAAAGTTTTCAAACTGCAAAGCTGTTTTTTAAAAAATAATGTTTTAATTTTTTCCAATTACATTTAAAAACGAATTTTAACATTCATTTAAAAAATAATTTTGACTTCCAAATTTTCTCCCTCTCTCACTCACCTCACCTCCCCCTAAGATGGTAAGCGATTTGATATAGGTTGTATATGTGCAGTCATGTAAAACATATTTCCGTATTAGTCATGTTTTGAAAGAAGAAACCAATCATGAGTAAAAAACTACAAAAAAAAATAAAGTGAAAATAGTATGCTTCATTCTGCATTCAGACTCTGTCACTTCTTTCTCTGGATGTGCATAGCATTTCCTCATGAGTCCTTTGTAATTGTCTTGGATCATTGTATTGCTAAGAATAACTAAGTCATTCATAGTTGATCATCATATGATGTTTCCTGTTACTGTGTACAGTGTTCTCCTGGTTCTGCTCACTTTACTTTGTTGATGCATATAAATCTTTCCAGGTTTTTCTGAAATCTGACAGCTCATCATTTCTTACAGCACAATAGTATTCTATTACATTCATGTGCCACAACTTGTTCAGCCTTTCCCCAATTGATGGACATCCCCTCAATTTCCAATTCTTTGCCACCAAAAAAAGAGCTGCTATAAATATTTTTGTACAAATTAGGTCCTTCTCCCATCCTTTTTTTTTTAAATCTCTTTGGGATACAGACCTAGTAATGGTATTGCTGGATCAAAGGGTATATACAATTTGATTGCCCTTTGCCTGTAGTTCCAAATTACTCTCCAGAGTAATTGGATCAGATCACAACGCCACCAGTGGTGCATTAGTGTCCTAGTTTTCCCACATCCCCTTCAACATTTATCATTTTCCTTTTCTTTTATATTAGCCACTCTGGTAAGTATAAACTTGGTATCTCAGAGTTGTTTTAATTTTCATTTCTCTAATCATTAGTGATTTGGAACATTTTTTCATATGACTATGGGTAACTTTGATTTCTTCATCTGATAACTGCCTGCTGCTTCTCTTTTGACCATTTATCAATTGGGGAATAACTTGTGTTCTTATAAATTTGACTCAGTTCTGTGTATATTTTAGAAATGAGACCTTTATTAGAGACATTTACTGTAAAAATTGTTCCCAATTTTCTGCTTTCCTTCTAATCTTGGTTTCATTGGGTTTTTTGTTTTGTTTTATTCTTTGTACAAAACCTTTTTAATTCAGTATAATCAGTATTATCCATTTTACATTTTGTAATACTCTTTGTCCCTTGTTTGGTCACAAATTCTTCCCTTTTCCATAGATCTGACAGACAGACTATTCTGTGCTCTCCTAATTTGCTTATGGTATATAACCCTTTATGTCTCAATCATGTACCCATTTTGACTTTATCTTTGTAGACGGTGTAAGATGCTGGTCTATACCTAGTTTCTGCCATACTCTTTTCCAGTTTTCCCAGCAGTTTTGGTCAAATAGTGAGTTCTTATCCCAGAAGCTGGAGTCTTTGGGTTTGTCAAAACACTAGGCCATTTACTACTTTAAAAACTGTTTTATGGACAATTTTTCTATACTTAACTCTGTATAAGGAATCCTCAAGTGTATATACACCCACCATCAATGTAGACCAAACAAATTGCCTACACCTTATAGTCCAGATCACTGAAAGGTTAAGTCACTCCTTAGTGTCTGCCAGGGAAAATGTTTCAAAGACCAGGAGTTGAATTTAGGTCTTCCAAACTCATACAAGGCTGACCCTCTATCCACTAGGCCACATTTCCTTTCACAAATGTTTCACGTAGCTAAGGAAATCATATTCAAGCATAATTTCACCTGTAGATTCTTATTTGACTCAGATCATACATTGAGAATTCATTACATTGAAGTCATTCTTTATTATGAACATTTTCTCATTTTCTAAATCTACTTAACCTCATTTATACAAGATTTATGTAAGATTGTCCTACTTTCATTCATCATTCTTTCATTTAACTTATCTTTTCTTATAGCTTATGAAATTTAGTCATCATTCATGACTGTTCCTCTCTGTCTCTCTAATTATAGTAATTCCTCTGTCTATCCGCTATCATATTATGAGGTTTCCATTTGGTACACAAACAGATCTTCATCTTTGTGTTCAAACTATTCTTCTGGCTGCCCTTATTCTCTCCGTTTTAGTTCTAATTTTAATCACTTTGTGGTTTGTGACCTACTTTGCAACTTCTTTCCTTTCTTTTTTTGATTGTCCAGCCTCATTTTCTTCTTTTTTCTTTATATAGCTGTGTCATTGAGAATGAAAAAAATTAATTATCCTTTTTTAAACCTTAGCAATTCCATTTTCATATTTTTTTTGTTTATGAATTTTTAAATGGGTCTTTAGGCTTTTCTGGAAAATGGATTTTCTACTATCATTTGTATAATCACTGCTAAAAGGGTATATATACAATTTGATTGCCTTTTGGGGAATGCTAGAAATGCGAGAAAGATTGTAAAAGTAGTACTAGAAGTTAGATGTAAATAAGTAACTAGCAGCTCTTTCCCATACTCAGCTGAAGACCTTCCATCCTACTCATTTCACAGGACTTTATGCTAGGCACAGTACTGTTTTATAAGCTCTTAAATTCAAATTCATAGTCACAGAAGTAGCATGTACCGTATCTTAAGATGATTGTCTTGTTTGGACCCAGAAGAGGGAGCAACAGAGTAAATGAAAAATTTTTCTTTTGGTTTTGTTTTGTTTTTTCATTTTAAAAGTATTTTTAATAGATTTTACTGTAACATACTGTGACATAGTGATAGATCTGAATGTTTGTAAAAGACTACCTGGTCCCTTTAAATGTTTTACTACCCAGGCCAGATTATTTTTCAGTGGTAATCATTAGTAAATAATCTTTCTCTATAATTGCTCCTTACATAAATATGGAGATGTTGATCTTTTATATGTTTATATGCTCTTTCAGAACATGTCTGTATCTATTTCATTTTCACTCAGCAGGGCTTGAAAAATATATTAGTTGGGTGTTCACTGAAGAGTACCTTTTTTTTTTAGCCTAGTAATGGGAATCTGTAAACTAGATATACTGCCACATACTTGATTATATATTATGACCCCATATATGTGCAGAGCTAGAACTAATCCTGAAAAAAATTCCTTACTGGAGTATAGTAATCATTTAAACATAATTATAGGTGGAACCACCTACGAACCATACCACAGTGTAATCATCCACATATGTGAGAGCGCTATTAAGAAGATTGTTTGTATTGGGAGACTAGGATATCTGGAAGAGCTAGAAGGTCAATATTGGGTTTGTAAATGGAGAGAAGATATGTGAATTTTGGGGTCAGGCTATACATAGATAGGAAGGAAGCCTTCAAATGGATAGTTAGTTGTTAGTAACGTGTACTTATGCTGGACAACTAAGTCTCTGATAAAGATGTATAAATTTAGTAATATAGTAAATCTTTAAATTCATAAAGCATTAAAATATATCATTAAACATTAGTAGAAGTTAGTATTAGTTACAAATTAGTATCATGGAAATTTAGATACTTTTAACAGATAGATCTTCAGATAGACCCAAGTAATAGGTTATTATTGATGTCTCTTAAGCAGTTCCATTAGAAGTGAAACCACACAAATTCATGACTCAGTTTCTTTT
This sequence comes from Pseudochirops cupreus, assembly GCA_028627135.1. Taxonomy (NCBI): domain Eukaryota; kingdom Metazoa; phylum Chordata; class Mammalia; order Diprotodontia; family Pseudocheiridae; genus Pseudochirops; species Pseudochirops cupreus. The sequence goes on from JAQQSU010008824.1 coordinate 12,295, forward strand.
TTTTCCTGCATAGATTATTTTGTTTCATCCTCATGACAACCCTGTGAGTAAGCCATTATTATCACCTTTTTACATATTAGGAAACTGAGGCTGAGAGCAATTCAGTGAGTTGCCTAGGGTTCATACAGGTACTAAGTATCTGAGGTTGGATTTAAACCCATATCAGCTCTGATACCTTACTATATGTGTAACTTAGGGTAGATCTCTTCAGTTCTCTGGGTCCCAACTTACCTTTTTCTTTTTTTTTTTAAAAAAAAGCTTAATTTTACTTTTGATTTTTTAAAAGTAAATTAATTAATTTATTTTCTTGTTTACATTATTCATTCCCACGACATTTTGAGTTACAAATTTTCTCCCCATCTTTCCCCTACCTAGTACCTCAAAACAGCCATCCCACTGTATAACCTCTCCCCCAGTCTGCTCTCTCCTATGGCCTTCCCCTCTCCCCTCTGACTTTCCAGTAGGACAGGATGGATCTCCCTACCACAGTGCCTTTATATCTTAATTCCCAGTTGGATGTAGTTAATAATAATAATTATCATATATATATATAT
>JAQQSU010008825.1:0-12847 GCA_028627135.1 Pseudochirops cupreus
AGGCAATACAATAAGGCTTTCTCACAATTTTACAAAGTTACATGTTTATATTAAGTCAGGTACAGATTAAATTTCTTAGATGGCTCACAGTATCCTAGCTTTTAGAAAGGTGATTACATGTTGCCAAGGTAATCAAGAAAACTTACACACACACACACACACACACACACACACACACACACACACACACACACACACACACACACACACACACCATACCAATTAACAGATTCATTGTTACCAATGTCCATTAACATCCAATTCCTTGCCAGTCTAGGGGTTACCAGATAATTCTGACTCAATATAGGTTGGTACAGTCATTTAAAATCAGTTCCACATTTGCAAAGATCTTTAAAAAAAATGATTTCATCTGCCCTTTAAAAGTTTTGATTTTTTTTTTCAGACTGGGGAAACTTCACTGTAAATTATCCCTCATACAACCAACGAACAGCATGCTGAAAAATCCCAACAAGTTTGCTAGTGTTATGTGTACCAGTGCACGAGAGAGAATACAAGTGATAAAGAACTAATTAAAATATATCGATATTTCAAAAAGAAAAAGGAAAGAAAAGAAAAGCCTTAAAAGGTAGGAAATTCACATCCCCTTCTGACTTGACCCCATGTACCTTTTCTCCAGTAGCACCCTTTTCACTGTTTCAAAGGAATGAGTCTTTTTGGGGAAGCAAAGCCAGTGAAGTCCCTCCAGAATTGCTTAATCAAAGCTTCCTACAACATCAGAGGTTGAATGACTAGAATTCAGAAGGGCCACAGATGACACCATCCATTGAAAGCATGCCTTCTTGAATTCCCCTACGTCTCCTCATGACAAATAATCCTACCATCCATTCCTATGAGATGCCTTGCCTGAAAATAAATGTTGCTCTAAATAAAAAGGGGTGGGGTGGATTTTATATATTTGGTTTTGCTATTATAAAGTCCAAACAAATTACTGCATTCAAAATCCAGATATCTAGCCATTTCACCCTCAAAATATCCCAACTTGACCAGCATTCCTTGGTTCTTATGGTTCTTAGATTTGTCACTATCACCCCCACCACCCCCAAGGATCTGGACAGTGGGGAGATGTCTCTACCCAGAAGGGAAAGGAGTGGGCAGACTCTTGAGACCCAGGCTTCCCCATAGCATTAAGTATCCTAACTGCCCCTTAAAGTACCTGAATAAAGCACCCTAGTCCTTGTTTCCATTCCGAAATTTCTCAATGTCCATTGATTGATCCTGGGGCCAGGGAGCCATTGGAGTTGGGGGAATGGCTTTCTGTGTGAATGAGCACCCCCAGAACCATCCTGTTTATTGACTATGGGCCTTGTCAGTCTTCAAGGGCTGATAAGAGAGAGTCATTATTTTATTCTCTGCACTTTTCCTTCTTTAGCCAAGGAAATTTGTTCAGACCACTGGGCTCCTTACCTACCCAGAGTCTATATATCACATGCATCCTCTACAGATATGACTCTTAAAAATATTATTTCATTGAAGACAAATGGACAAAGAACAGAGATTTCAAATGTAGATTGTAAACTCCTTGTGGGCAGGGGTTGTTTTTGTCTATGTATTCCCAGCATTTAGCAAAGTGTACGGCACTTTAGTAAGTGGGCTTAATAAATGCTTGTTGGTCTTTTGTCTAAGAGAGATGACCAAATGGCCATCCTTTTGTAATAACCTGCTGGCCTTATTACTAAAATGATTAAATTATCCAGAAACTATGTCTCATGAAACTTTTTAATCATCACAGTTACAGCTAACTTACAACAGGATCAGTGCCTTTGCACTCTAGATTCTTAAACAGTTCCCCTCAGTTGGACCCACATGGAAAACTCACCCACAAGGTGAATTCTCTGTTAGGACTCTGGCGGTGATCTGATTCTCTCTTTTACAGGTAAGTAAATTTTATCTGGATAAGCATATACATGTCTATATACCTCTTTTTACTGTTTGTGCTGTAGCTTTTTCCCAATTTCCGCTGTCACAGGGAGACAATCATCAGGTAGACGTGTCTACTTGAAAAAGATCCTCCAAAGTAAGCCATATGATGATGAGAGAGAAAACCTGTCTACACAGTAAAGGGCCATCTGGGAAATTCAGGGTATTATGGATATTCAGCTTATGAAATTAATTGCTGGTGAGCCCCCAAAGCATTAGCAATATATTCTGAATTTCTTGCCGGAGTAGGGTTTCAAATATTGAAATCTGGTCCAATACTATGTGAGAGAATCTCTAAAGCTACAATCCTTGCTTTCCAACTTTTGGGGCTACCTATAAATTAAGCTCTGTGTGTGTGTGTGTGTGTGTGTGTGTGTGTGTGTGTGTGTGTATGTGTGTGTGTGTGTGTGTGTAAAGAACTCTTTAAGTAAAGGCGTAGAGGGATGTAAGACTGCCCTCTTAGCATTTTCAGGATCTTGCTGTCAGGTAAAGTGAGGAAATTAAGTGAGATATTAAAGCAAAGGAAGAAAGTGGTTTTTAATCTCAACTTTTTGATTTCTGGGTCACTAAGGCTCTGTTCTATTTGTGTCTGTGTCCATTTGTGTGAGGTTTTTTAAGATTAGCTTGGAACTGGAAAACCTGGGTGAGACTCTCTGAGGAGTTAATTTTGGAGGAGGAATCAGGGAGAGGGTTTTGTCTCTAAGCACTTCCTTAAAGTAAAAGGCCCAGTTTTTTGAAGGGACCCCAGAGCTGAAGCCTTCAAGGGCTGATAAGAGAGAGCTGCCTCTGTTTTTTTTGACGCACAAGAGCAGTGAAATTCAAATTCATCTAAAGTGAAACTAAATCGCCACAAAAGGGATTTTTTTTCCCTGTGCCTAAAGAAAGGAAGAAAAAAGGAAAAGCCTCTCCAGATGTGGCCTCTCCAGTCCTTTCTGAAGAACATGCAATTTAACAGCAGTGCTAGTGACCAGGTTTTTTTGCATGACACCAGAAGTTCTGAGGCTCAGTTTGATGTCATAAACTATTTGTTATTTGAAAATCAGAGTGAAATAGAATACTATTTTGCTCTAAGAAATGATGAGCAAGTGGATTTCAGAAAAACCTAAAAAGATTCACATGAACTGATGCTGAGTGAAGTGAGCAGAACCAGAAGAACATTGTACACAGTAACAGCAACATTGTGCAATGGAGAACTATGATTGACTTAGCTTTTCTCAGCAATGAAGTGATCTAAGACAGTTCCAAAAGACTTGTAATGGGAAAATGCCATCTACCTCCAGAGAAAGAACTATAAAGTCTGAATCCATATTGAAGCATATTATTTTCACTTTTAAAAATGTTTTTGTTTTTTCTTTCTTGGAGGTTTTCCCCTTTTGTTCTGATTCTTCTTTCATAACATGACTAATGTGTATAACCTCTATCAGATTGCTTGATGTCTTAGGGAGGAAAGGGGAGGAAGAGGGAGAAAATTTGAAACTCAAAATCCTACAAAAATGAATGCTGAAAACTGTCTTTACATGTAATTTGAGGGAAAAAATACTATTAAGAAAAAAATAAAAAGAAAATGAGACTGAAGCTCTGGTGAAAGTGGCACCATTTATCCCCAATGTTCCACTTGGTCAAGATTTCACCATTCCTAAGGAGTCAATAGTGTGGGGCTCTTTTGAGTCAGACTCTCTATGCTGTGTGCAACGAGAGCTACGATCCTGGATTCAGGTTGTTGTTGTATTTGTCCTTTGTTTTTGAAGAGGACCGTGGCATCAGGGAAATGATGACATGACTTGCAATTGACTTTGATTTGAGTGAGGGACGGCTGTGCAAGGTCACCAGCCTCACTTTCTCCTCCAGAGCCATCTGGATCCAGTGACCCGATATTCTCAGGATGACTCGAGATAACCCCGGGATGCAACAGGAGACCCTGGCCCTTTTAGGCTAAAGCCTTTTCAGCCAGAAAGCCCCACTGGAGGGGGAGCCCATGTGCTGCTTTGACTGCTTTCCATGACCAGAGGGGAAGATTTCCAACAAATCATATCATCTAGCTATCTCTTCAAGGATGGAGTTCTTCCAAGTAGAGAGAATATAAGTTGATGGGCATCAACTGCAGGAAAATCTCCTTGAGCTGAGTGAATGGGTTAGAACAGAAAATGGGTTCCATCAGGGACAAGTGGGAATTAAAAAACAAATAAACAAACAAAACCAAGAGCACTCATCAGATAATTTATACCAAAATTTAACGTTCTCATTTCCTGAACATGTGTTTTTAGGCAAAAAAAAAAAAAACCCCTCTCCCATAAAGCTGGCATTCTCAAGATGACTATTAGGAAAACAAAAATGAAACCTTTGTACACACACACACACATAAACCCTCTGATTATCTACTCCTCTTTCATCATAGAATGAATTCAGAAAAGGTCTGGAGAAGAGCTATTAGAGAAGTTCCGTTTCTAGTCCATTAATGGAAAGATTTGTTCCTCCTTGTATTTAGGCAACATAAATCAGAGATGAGGCTGACTTCCTGTATTAATGAGATATTTACACCCAATAATCCCCTGAAGATATGACTGCCTCTTTTTCTGCTGAAATAAAAAGGTCCATATCATTTACTGACTGACAAGATGTGGTTGCAAATGATAGTTTGACAATCATTCCTAAGTCAGGTCAGGTAGGAGCCAACAGTAAAAGAAGAATCTGGCTCTTAAAGGAATCACTCTTGTGAAGAAGAGTTTCTTTCTCATCCCTCTTCCTATTCACCACCAACCGAAGGACCCAAGAAGAGAAGCCCTTTTCCAGTAGTCAGAAAGACAGCGCAAAAGAGCTTGAAGTAGAATTGAGGGAGATAACTCTCCAAGTAGATGCTGATACAAGGAGACATCACTTGGTACCAGAAGTGCCTACAAGGAGTGTGACATCTGGTAGAAAAGAAGAAAACCCGGTGTGGAGTCAAGAAGACTAGTCCTTGCAATAAAGATTTGGGTTGCAAACAGGTCTGATTATGTAAAGAGAGAAAGGACTTTGAGGCTCCCAGGACTGGAGAAGCAAGGAGCTTTGACTATGTTCCCTGCTTATTGGCCATACTCTTATAATAGTCTAAAATTATGCCCATTTATTCCATGAAGGCCCAGGATATTTGTGGGAAAGTGTGACACAGTTTACTGAGAGGAATGATTTGTAAAAAAAAAAAAAACAATTTTTTACTATTCTATTTTAGTTTCTAAAAAAAAACACAATAAAATCTTACTACAAAAAATTCTAGTTGACTTGATTTAGGGATGTGGCTGTCAGCCTCTGGGAACAAAACATACCTTTAATAAATAATTTTAAATTGAATCTGGGCTTTGATCAAGGAAAATAAAATCCCCACGCAGGAGCTGTACTAAGCAGCTCAGATCTCCTACAGTGTAGAGGCCCTCGCGCGTTTTGCAGTTGCTGAGCGAGATTTAGGACCGTGGGTACAGGTACCCCTGGAAACACTAAGTCAAGCGTGTGCCGGTTTTACCGAACTGTGGGGTACCACAAGGAAGACTGTCTCCTGATACGGGTCCCGGAAAGGAGACAAGGCCACCACCTGCAAAGCTCTGCAGCTGCTCGGTTGTTTTTTTCTGCTCCTACGAACTTTTCTCCCTTTTTCTCTCGCCAGAGAATTATTAAACCAATGTGTTAATTTTTCAAAACTCAACTAGCAGAGGGTGGTTTCGATCCACCGACCTCTGGGTTATGGGCCCAGCACGCTTCCGCTGCGCCACTCTGCTTTGCGAAAAAGAGTTCTTTAAATCTGCCTCATCACTGACCATACACGTCGACTCTGGGAAAAAAAATCTATTGTCTAGTCAAGGTGCGGTCCTCTGCGAAGCAGCCTAAGAAACGCCCTACCCCATCCTTTCCATTTCACGCTCTGTTAGCGCAAAGAATGAACACGTGTTTTCCAAGATCACGAGTAAAATATTTACCCTTCCAGGGTTGACCCTGGGGATGAGGTGTTAAAAAGGAAGCGGGAGAATGGCATCACAATAACAGATCCTGTGAGTGGCAGGGGTTGGAGTCCAGAGCTCTGCACCTGCTCCCCATTGGATTTTCTTAATTTTGCTCCTTTGCTCCCAAACTCTCCTAATAGCATATGAGATGATTTAATGGTCAGTAGATGTAAACTCCTCCAGACAATGAATCAATGAACCAACAAGCATTTATTAAGGGCTTACCATGCCCGAGATAATAAGACCAGACAGTATTTATATGTTTTAAAGTCTGTATGTACCCGCTCCGAGGAGGAAGGTAAGTGACCTGCCTGAGGTTGCGCAGCTAGTACTTGGGTCCAAGGCAGGGTTCGATGGGTCCAGATTAGAGGGAGTCCAATTCCAGACGCTGGTATCCAATGCACTAAAGATGGGTATGGGCGTGCTCCGACCTGTCTTTGTTGGTTGAAGAACAGCCTGGCCAAATTCCGCAAGCCCCATAGGGGGTATGGCTGCAGGACCGTGGGGTTTCTGGCCACAGGAACTCTGAACTGGAAAGAAATTTCCTGCCTCCAGAAGCCGGTATGTTTCCAGGGGGACGGTTCATGTATAATGACTTCAATTTCGAGGAGACATTCACCTTTATTATTTTCATAATTTCTCAGCATCTGCTGCTTAAAAAAAAAAAAGGCTTTGTACTGTATTTTCAAAGCCTCAAACAGCCCTTGTTCTTACAGCGACCACGTGGCCTAATGGATAAGGCGTCTGACTTCGGATCAGAAGATTGAGGGTTCGAATCCCTTCGTGGTTGCATTTTTTTTTTTTTTAACTCGTTAATTTCAGTTCGACACCCGATCCCTGGAGGAGAGCTGAGACTGGTGGAGATTACAGAGCCCCATTTTTGTACAATTGCTGCATTGTTTCCTCATCCAGGGTAGAAGCTCTAAAAGTCAGATGAACTAGCATTAAGGGAGACTCGTTGCTCTGAATGCCTATTTTCAAAGGAAGAGACTTCTCTCAAAGGCTTTCATCCTTGATCTCCTGAGAGAGGAAATTTTCATTTCATCAAAGTCTGATCTACAAGTTCTTAGGAAACCTATTTATTACCCATGGATACTGTTGCTTTTTAAAGGGAATATATCCCATTCCAGAGGGGCTATGAGTATAATAGAGCCAGATGGGAAACCTGGAAGACCGGAGTTGAAGTCAGGCCTTTGACATATAGTGGCTGTGACTCTGGACAATTACCTTAACCTCCCAATTCTCTAAGAAACTCCCTAAAACAATAAACTGGATAGAAGGTGCCAACAGGCATTGGAATTACGATGATCAAGCCAGTCCCTCTGCCAGTCCTACTCCAGTGATTTCTGAAAGTTTCTTAAATAGAAGGAAGCGCTATATAGGAAAGGACTCTACTGTCATCTACTATCAATTTGATTTTAGTGGCGCTGGACCAGATCTGTAATTTCATTGGTGGAGGGAATTCCCAGGTGAGAAAACTCCCCCTACCAGTACAGGTTGACAAATCATCTAGAATTTGAACCCAGATCTTCCCATCTCAGTGGCCAGGATGCCTCAGATGAGCAAGCATTTAGTAATTGCCTACTGTCTGCAGAAACAGAAAGCCTGGAAGAAACACAGTGTCTGGTCTTTTGTAGCTTCCAGCACATAAGGCAGCTATACAGTGACCAAGTGAGTATACCAAAGCTCGTGGCTGATTCCCTTAGACTGTCCGGGCCCTCCAGAGACCCTGCCCTCTTCCAAACAGAGGCGAGTTATTTCACTAAGTTTGGGGATTCTCCCCAGAGCTGAACTGCCTGGATTTGAGGATGATACCATCCTCACCTCTATATCTAACTGGTCCTGGACCATGCTCCATCAGTCCCATCCAACCATTCCCCAGGACATCAGTTAATCAATCAACAAGCGTTTGTTATATGCCAGGCACTGTACCAAGTTCTAGGGATGCAAAGAAAGACAAAAATAGTCCCTGACCTCTCTGAGCTCACATTCTAACCTGGAAAAAATTACAATAACAGCTTGCATTTATATCTCTTTGGGCATTTTTTAAAAATGTCGTTTGATCTTTGACAGCCCTGGGAAGTAGGTGCCATTATAATCCCCATTTTACAGATTAAAAAAAAAACAACAACAGTGGACTGAGGTTAAGTAATTCACCCACTGTGCCACAGCTCATAAGTGACTGAGAGCAGATTTGAACTGAAGTCTTCCACACTTCCTGACATATTCTACACAGGGATAGAGTGACAGATACAAGTCAGAAAGACCTCAGTTCAAAAGTGGATGGCATCTTGCTCTCTGCCCTCCTGCTCCACTGGTACCACTCTTTTCTCTGACCTCATCTCCTCTTCAACCTCATGCTCAAGGAATGATAACCTAAGATTAATACAACCATTGCTACAGGAAAAGACATAACAATGTCCTGCTTTCCTTACAATCCTTTCCACTACTTTGACTAAACAAACTGCCTTTCTTGGCTGCCTTGGTCTAAAGTGCCTTGACTGAGACACCCAGCAGAACCTAAACCCCTTCAGGGCAGGAATATCTCACTTTTCTCTTTGTGTTCCTAGAACTAAGTTCAGTGCCTGGCACATAGTAAGGGTTTTAACAAATGCTTGTTGCTTAAGGGATTGAATGGGTTGAATGAAATCCTCCAAGGTCATCTGAATTCACACCCAGATTAGTTGTGTAATGATGGCAAGCAAACCCAGGGTAGGAGAAAGGGCTTGGGTGTCAAAGAACCTGGGTATTAATCCAATAATTTATATGTAAGGGTGGTGTCATGACCTGGGGAATCCTGGATTAATTTGATGAGATCAAGTTGATGAGATTACAGGATGTTTGGAGGCAAGTGAAGGATACCTCCCCAAGAAGGTATAGACACACTCATTGACACTTTGCTGATGGGACACAGGGAACTCCAGCTGATTACCTGGCTGGAACTCAGGAAGTCACCCATCAAACTATGTCTTGATCTCTGTCTCTGTCCCTATGTCTGTCTGTCTGTCTTTCAACCATTCAGTTTGAAGAAGAGTGGGAAAACCAACTTTCTTTTCCCAGAAACCGGTGAAGTTTAGGTACAGATGAGGTCAGGCTACAGTAATAAGTTTGGGGAGGGTCTTCTGGAGTCAGATGAGGTCAGACCCCAGTTATGAGTGATTAAGGTGGGAAGTTGCTGGAGGCCACCTGGAGACCACAGACAATGGTGGGCTAGGCCAGTTCAAGGGTGGGAAAGGAGGATCCAGGGTGGGAAACCGTTGGAACCAAGGAGGGCTAAAAACTTTGGCAGAGCCACAACAAAAGGCCTATGGCCTCAGGCAAATGCCTTAAGTGGTAAGATTCAAGGAGAGCTCAAGGGGGCTCCCAGAGCCTGCACCTCATCAGTGCCACCAGAAAACTCAATAAAGACAAGCTTTTTTCTTTAAAAGTCTAAGGCATTTGATCCTAGAGACTCACACTGTCCTTTCCTCCTGCTATTTGAGGAGGCTTAGTTATACCAATTATTAAAGAAAGTCATTAAACTCAGAGCTTCCAGATCAGGGGAAAATCTTTTCTTTCCCTAATTGTTGTTTAAGATTATAGGGAGGTGAAGCAGAACTAGGAAAACTTTCTCTGCAGTAACAGCAGTATTGTACCATGATCAACTGTGAATGACTTAGCTCTTCTCAGCAATTCAATGATCCAACACAAATTTCAAAGGACTCAGGATAAAAAATACCATCTACCTCCAGAGAAAGAACTAATGAAGTCTCAATGAAGATTGAAGCACTTTTTTTTCACTTTCATTTTTGAGTTGTTGGGTCGTTTCCTTTCACAAAATGACTAATATGAAAATATTTTGCATGATTGTACATGTATCATCTACATCAAATGACTTACCATCTCAGGGAAGGAGAAGGGAGAAGAGAGAGAGAATTTGGAATTCAAAATTTAAAAAAAAACATCAAAAATTGTTTTTTCACATGCTATTGGAAAAAATAAAATCTTATTTTAAAAATAAACTATTTTTTTAAAAAAGATCACAGATACATGGAGAGAACAAATGATCAGTTGAGCCTCCCTTCTATAGTGAGGTGGAGTACTTTCAAAATGTGACATGTATTATGCAGATTGGGGGAAGGAGAGTATTCAGGAGTGGCTACAATATTTTTTTTTAAGTAACAATAAAATTTATTTTTGTGGTGTATGGTGTGAGCTCTTGGTCTAAACCTAATTTCTGCTACATTGCTTTCTGGTTTTCCAAGTGGTTTTTGTTAACCCAATAGTTATGGTCTTTTGGTTTAACAAACACCACGTTGTTATTAAACTGATCTCCTTGAGCAAAGCGACTATTTTTTACCTTTCCTTGTATGCTCAGTGCTTAGCACAATCTCTGGCACGTAGTAGTGATGAGGGAGAAAGGTTTTTTCATGGATTTGTCTGAAAAGAATTTCTGAACTCAAGCAATCTTGGCAGACAGGATTGTAAAAGTTTATTGTTATACTTTGCAGCGGGCAGGAGTGGGTTTTAGGAAGCCTGCAAGCTGCAAGAATTAGAGATCCAAGTTATAAAGTGATAAAGCCATAAATCAGGTATCAATTATGCTAACTAGGTGAGTAAGGGTGGGATTAGGGAGGAGTTAAGGAGTGGTCAGTGCTTAAAGGGACATGCACTTTTTAGATCTACTGAGCAGGCGTATTGCCCATAATTCACTGGAAAAAAGCTCATGGGGGGGCTACCAGGAGGTGTGGTTTTTGCCTTGAAATGTCACTAAGTCAGCCAGTGGTCAGGGCTGACTGAGAGGTATCCAGTTTGTTACCCATCAATGTCCTGTTTGACAAGGTGGATATTGGGAAGCTAGACTAATTGGGGATCCAGGATGTGCATAATTGAGCAGAGTTAGCTTACTGATAGTGCATTGAAGGATTCATAGGTGCAGCTGGCCACTAGAACAAGAGAGCTATACATTTCTCTAAGCCAAAGTGGTTGTTTATAAAACGCTTTTGTGAAGGATTCATAGGTATAGCTTGTTATTGTACCAAGCAGGGATAAAGCAGTTAATTAATTGCAGCTAGGCAGAGTGGTCGATCAGGGGAGAGGCAGAGTTAATGATTTCAGGCTGGGGGAAGTGTGGATTTACAACTTAATTGCACAAACTGATATTACAGACATAGGTACCCGAACACAAGTGAGATTTTATAAACTGAAGTTACAACTGAATGTTATAAAGACACCCCAGCACCCCATCAGTAGGTGCTTAATAAATACTGGTTGATTTCATTTGAATATCTTTGCTTCTACATATTACATTCCTAAACTGTTCCATTTATCAATTTTTTAGCCAGCACCAAATAATTTTGATGATTGTTGTTTTATATTCTGGTTTGAGACCTGGTATCATAAAATTTGTTCTTAAAAGTTGGAGACACTCACTTTACTCATTTTTATTTGACCAGTTTCTTAATTACAGCTATTTCACAGAAGTTATCAATCCGTGACTTCCAATCCCATATTCTCAATTTCCTCTGTTTCTCCTGCAGGTGAATGAGTGCTGAACCTAAAAATCAGAAGACTTGGTTTATGGGGAAATGAGGTGGACAGGAAGGACTACATGACCTCTAGGGGCCCCTTTCAGACCTAATTCTATGCCAATAAAAGAGTCTTATTTCTGACAGTTTATTAGCTTTAAATCTCTGCTCCTCATTTTTCTGTTCTGTATGTGTGGGTGAGAAACCTCACTTACCCAAATCAAAGGAATGTAGAAGAGAACTTCAGGTGGACAGGAGTTTTATTCTTTAAAAATACCCTGGGGGGGGGGGAGAGACTTCTCCCTGCCACATATCCGAAGAAAAAGAGACAGAGCACCCCTCCAGGCGCCCTTTTTTTAAAACTCTGAGAGTCATAAAAAAAGCACATCCTTGAAGTTCTATTGGGTGAGAGAGAGGGTACGGACTCCAAGCAGGTAAAGTCAAAGGGTCTCTGACTTCCCATTGGAGGAGGGGCAGAGTCCCGTTTTGGCAAGAATTTAAACAAAGAAAGACTTCTCCCCTGTCCCACTCACCTTTTGCTTGTGCAAAAGGTATGGGCGCACAGTCTTTACATAGACAAGCAACTCTTGTGGGATTTTTGTCCCCACCCCGAGCCCACAGCAAAAAGTTCCCGTGGGGTCTGCTTCTAGCCCACCCTAAACAAAAGTTCTGATTTGCATTCTAATACTGCCTTTGGAGAATCTCAACTTTAAAGGCTTCCCATTCAGTTCCCCCTCTTCTCCATAATATTTGAGAATTCTCCACACCAGTGGTGATATAATTCATCCACTATTTCATTCTCATCCTGACCTATTATCCCTATTTCATCAGGAGCTCTGCCCCCGTCTCTAAAGGGGTCTATCATTCTCTCCCTCAGAACCCTCATCCTAATAGGTTCAGGATGGATGATGGATTGTAGTCTAGTAGTGATGAGAGATATCAAACGGTTCAATATACAAGGTCCAAACAAAGGGCATAGTATTACAATTCCAATAATAGTGATCACTGAATATAGGAGTGACTTCCACTTATCCCACAAGGACGGGATAGGAAATAATTGCTGTCTGGTTTCTTCCATCCATGAAGCCGTTTCGTGTAGGTGATGTATGTTGGTCAGTATTTGTTGTGATTTGTTAATATATAGACAGCAAGAAGTGTTTACCACCATGCATACCCCTCCTTCAGCTGCTAATAAATAATCTAATGCTATTCTATTGTCCAATACTTCATGGGCTAAGGAGTCTAAGGACTCCTGTAAATTCTGTAATCCATTAGCTGTCTCATTGGCAATCACTTCTATAGTTTTGGTGATATTCCTTAAGACTGTCTCATGCTCAATATATCCTACCCAGGGTATAAGAAATGCTGTGGTTTTCTTAACCCACCAAATAAAGTTGTCCCATGAGCTCCTCTTAACCCGGTATGAGCCCT
>JAQQSU010008826.1:0-12847 GCA_028627135.1 Pseudochirops cupreus
TTAAAAAAAATATAGTTTTCCCTTAAATAAAAAAAATAAGGTGTCATTCTTTGGACCTAATGTGATTGACCATTTCTCTGTGAGATCTCCTCTGTGCTGCTAGTCTCCTGATCCTCCACATATAGGAATGACATCCTTTGCTATTATGAGTTTCCTGTTTACCATGCTGTCCTATGGCTTCAGCACCTTCAGAATCACGGAAATCAGACAACAGAGGATAACGGAAGAATCTTTTCTATCTGCTCCTCTCACTTCATTGTAGTGACTCAATTACAGTCTATCTTTATGTAAGCCCAGGCTCCAGTTACTTCCCAGAGAAGGCGTGAGTCCTATCTTGAACCCTCTTATCTGTGAGAAAAAAGGATGCCATTAGTGTCTCCAGAAAAGACTTTTCCTTTCTCAGGGAAAAATGATCACTTACTAATCTAAACATTAGGGAGGGCTGCTTCAGAGAATTAGAAAATGCCAATTATTTTTATCTTTTCATATTAAGTATTGAGGTAAGCATCTCTGGAACCTTTAATTGTAAAGTTGTTTCTCTGCTTCCCTCTTTTTCTTTTGTCTATACTTGCTGAAGACATCCCAAACTGTGATCACTGCCACAGGATTTTCTTTTCTTGTTTGGTCCAGCTAACGCCTATCATATTTTTCTTCGGTCCATCTGTGAGAACTTTTATATTTTGAGTGTATTTCTTATAAATGGATTCTGCTTTTGAATTTGTCCTACTATTTCTTCCACTGTGGGGTAAGCTCATCCCATTTGTGTTCACTGTTATGATAGTTAACTTCATAGTTCCCTCCATTCTGTCCTCCTTTTTTTCCATTCTTCCCAGTTCCTCTTGAGAAATAAGAAAGAAGTGGTAAAGAAGGAATTTGCTTAACACCTATGATCTGTGAATAAAGTGGACTGTTTACACTCCATTCCTACTTATCTATTCTTGGCTTTCTCTGATCTCAGGTTTTTACCATTTCTTCCTTTTCTTTTATCTCTCCCTTTATACTATCCATTTGATCCTGGGGTTTGCTTTACTTTTGACTATTACCTTACCTATCCCTTCCTCATGTACTGAGCAAGCATCCAGAGCCCAGATGGGATGTGTGTGTGTGTGTGTGTGTGTGTGTGTGTGTGTAATCCTATGAAAGCAGGAGAAAATATTTAATCATCAGGATGGCCCTGGAGCCCTGGCCACAGCAGAAGAAAGGCTCTGAATAGCATTGTGAAAACCCTGGTTCAGCCTCATCACTGTCCATTATTATTTTGTTTCAAGCTTCCTGCTTTTATTTAATACAATCTTTCTGTCTCCCTATTTTTGTATTTATTTCTGTCTCTATTTCTGTGAAATTTATTTAAGCTTTCCTTTTTATAGCTCAGATCAATAAGAGGTTCATTAGATACCTACACTCCTGTCCCTTCCTCCATCTTTTAATTCTATTCATCTGATGCAGTTTTATCATGTAATAGTGATTTCCCTCATCTTCCTTCTCCTTTCTTCCCCATTGTGGGCATGTACCTGTGTGTGTGTGTGTGTGTGTGTGTGTGTGTGTGTGTGTGTGTGTGCATGTGTGTGTGTGTATTTTCCCTCCAAGTTCATGGACTACTTGAAGTCTATCCAAGGACCAATGGCTCTAAGGGGTATATTTGACATGTATTTGCCTAATCATAACAGCTCTGCAAAAATCTATCCCAGTCATCACAGATGCTAGTATCTTTCCTTCTAAATTTCTGTTCTATTTACTCTCTAGGTATTCTGTATGGAACTATTAAATATATGTTGTTTTTTCCCATTAGAATGTAAGCTTTTTGAGGGCAGGTACTATTTTTATTCTTTCTTTGTATTCCTAGTGCTTAACACTCGGCATATAGTAAATAGTTAATGTTTAATTAGTGCTTAACTAATATATCTAAGATTGCAAATATTTAATTTTTGTTGATGAAACTCTGCCCTATCTCTGAATCTGCTGTATTATACCTAATCTTAGTGATGTGACCATAGCTCAATGGTGTCTATTACACAAATTACCAACTAAATATTTGGGGCTCTGCTGTCTTCTCTTCAAATTCACCCTTTCCACACACCCCATATACTTAAAGGAGAGAACACAAGGAGGTTCATGCAAGGAAATCCAATTTTAAAATCCTGAACCTCTCCCTGCCTTCAGAAGGATGA
This sequence comes from Pseudochirops cupreus, assembly GCA_028627135.1. Taxonomy (NCBI): domain Eukaryota; kingdom Metazoa; phylum Chordata; class Mammalia; order Diprotodontia; family Pseudocheiridae; genus Pseudochirops; species Pseudochirops cupreus. The sequence continues at coordinate 2,169 of JAQQSU010008826.1, forward strand.
TTTTAAGTTGAGAAAACTAGTACTTTGGGGTGACTTGGTTCTTACTCATGGCATGGGGTCCTGAACTCAGAAAAACCCCAGAATAAAGCAGTTATCTTCTTCCTTGGAATTGCTTTGCTTAGACCAAACCCCCATTATTTCTTACCTCCCTTGGCTTTAGAAATCTGATTCTTGACAAAGAATGAAATCTCACAACAATCAAAAACAGGACAAGGACAGAACCTCTCATCCCTGAATTCCTGCTTAATTTTTTCTGATGCTCTCAGTTCTTGAACTGGCTTGCCTCCCCCTCCTTTCTCAAAGTTCTACTGGCTTAAGAGTGACTTTATTTCCATCCCTGAGTCAATCCTGATCTCTCCCTGACTCTTTCCACCTGTTGGAATTTTAGGTAATCTACCACGCTCCCCTTTTAAACTGTCAGGTATTTTCAGAATTTACAAAATTGAACTTAAAAGTTCATCCCCAAGTCTGCTTCACTCCCTCAGCAGTACAGCCAATTGAAACCTCAACTTCCATAAAAATGTTGTGCAATTAGAAATTAGGATTATGGGAAGTTACTTGCCTCCAGTGAAAATTATCCAAATAATTCTTTGATGGATTTATGATATCATCCCTCCACCATACAAATAAAATCAATTCCACTCAATTCAATTGAATAGTCTTTACTAAAAAACCTAATAAATATAAGAAATGTGCTGGGCCTTAGGGATACAAAGACAAAATTGAAATTGCTTCTGCCCTCAAGAAGCTTACACTCTACTGGGAAGATATAACATCTACACAGATATGTAAGAATACAATAATTTGAGCAGGAGGAGGTTTCTGGAAATGGCACTTGAGTCGAGCCTTTAAAGAAATAACTAAGAGATTTGAAGAGATGAAAGTGAATAGAAAATGCAATCTGTGCATGGGAGATAACCAATGGAGACTGGAGATGAGAATTTAAAGCTCATGGAATAGGTTATAGACCAATCTGAATTGAATATGGACTACATAAAAGAAAGCAATATAAAATAAGTCTCAAGGAGAGAGGTACAAGTCCAATTGCCAAGTTCAAATTTATCCTGGAATAGGGAACCATTGTAGATTTTTCAGCAGGGAACTGATATTGTCAGATGGTAGTCCCATTTGGCTTGATTGTAGAGCACGTGGAATGGAATCAAATGACATAAAGCTGAAAAGGCAAGATGGTGTCAGTATATAGAAGGTCTTGAATGTCAGTCAAAGTAGTTTGGATACTACTTAGTAATCAATAAGGAGTCCTTGAAAATTCTTGAGCAGGGGAATTGTGTAAATTGGGGCAGTTAGGTAGCACAGTGGATATAGAGCCTGTCCTCAAGTCACAAAGACCTGAGTTCCAATCTGACCCCAGACACTTACTAGTTGTGTGATCCTAGGTAAGTCACTTAATCTTTTTGCCTCAGTTTCCTCATCTGTAAAATGAACTGGAGGAGGAAATATCAAACCACTCTAGTATCTTTGCCAAGAAAACCCCAAAAGGAGTCAGATACTGCTGAAATGAGTGAACAACAACAATAACATCATGTAATCAAGTCAAAAAACATTTATTAAATGCTCCCTACATGCCAGGCATTATGTTGAGCACTGGAGATACAAAGAAAGACAAAAACAGTCCCTGCCCTCAAGGAAGTCACAGTCTATTGGGATGGATAACATACAAATAACTCTGAACAAACAATATCTACACAGGATAAATCAGAGACAAGTAGCATTAAAGGGGGATGGAGAAAGACTTCTTTCAGAAAGTGGGATTTTAGAGGAGACTTAGAGGATTCTAGAGAAGCTAAGAGGCTGAAGTGAAAGGGGATAGAATTCCAGGCATAGGGAGTAGTCAGAAAAATGCATTAGTAGGAAATGAAGTGTCTTATGCAAGGAATAACAAGAAGACCCAAGTCACTAGATTGTTTAGTAGTGGAAAAATCAGCAGGGGCCAGATTATAAAAGAGTATAAACTAAACAGAGAACTTTATATTTGTTCTCAAAGGTAATATGGAGCCACAGGATATTAGCGTGTGACATGATCAGACCTTTAGGAAGTGCTTTAGGAAGATCGCTTTGACAGTTAATTGGAGAATAGTCTGGAAAGAGAGGAGACTCGAGTCAGAGAGATCAACCAGAAGGCTATTTTAAAATCTAGGCTAGAGGTTATGAGGCCCGTAGCAGGAGGTTGAGGTGTCAGAGAGAAGGTGTACATATGAGAAATGTTAGAAATTACCAACTGCATACAGCAATGTTTAGAAATGGGCATGATGGTGAGTTAGGAACTAAGCATTATACCTACGGGAAAGATAATTTATTCAGTTTTGTGACACGCTAAGTTCAACATGTCTATGGAACATTCAGCTTGAGATGCCAATAGGCAGTTGGAGATGGGGAAACAAGGGTTCAGGAGAGATTAAGTAAGATTGAGGCAGTAGACCTGAAAATCATTTTCACAGACATTATACTTGAGTCAATGGGAGCTGATGAGATCACGAAGTGAGATAATATAGAGGAATAAAGGAAGACGTCCCAGGACAAAAGACTTGAGGGACACCCACTCTTAGGGAAAGTGACCAAATCAAAAATCTAGAAAAGGAGCAGCCAAGCAGAGAGGAGATCCGAGAGAGAGGTGCGTCAGGAAAATCTACAAAGAAAGAATTACGGAGAAGAGGGTGATTCGAGTTAGAATTAGGAACATTATTCTGACAGAGGCATGAAGAATGTATCTGTCACAGAATCCTCTAAAACCCACGCAGCGGTTCTCAATCTATGGGTTATGTTCAATTTGTAAAAATGAAAATACATCCTGCATATCAGATATTTACATTACAATTCATAACAGTAGCAAAATTACAGTTATGAAGTAGCAACGAAAGTAATTTTATGGTTGGGGGTCACCACAACATGAGGAACTGTCTTAAAGGGTCGCAGCATTAGGAAGGTTGAGAACCACTGCATAGAATCAAATTCCTTGAGGGCAGGGACTGTCTTTTGCCTCTTTTTGCATCCTATCATTTAGTGCAGTGCTTGGCACATGGTAGGTACTTAACAAATGTTTACTGATTGATTGATTTTAACATGTATAGGAGAAACTGTGTTTAAACAGATTTTTAAGGTAGATTTTAAGATACTTTTTAAAAAAAATCAGCAAAGAAAAGACAAATAAGATCCCTCCCATATTCCTTTGTGAGCATCATCCAGGTCCCTTGACTGTTTCTTATTACCTCTTCTATAAGGTATTCCGTCTCAGTTCTGCCATGTCCTTGTGTTGCTCAAAGACTCCACTGCAGAAATCAGGTCAATCCTGCCTACCCTCCTCTAATTCAACATTTCTTCTTATTCCTTGCTCTCTCCCTCAAGAAATCCTGGCTTTCTTGGTGATGGATTAACAAAGCAAACATGAAAACAATCCTCCAGATGCAGTGGTTTGTGTTTCAGCTAAACAGACTTAGGAATCCATTGCCCTCGTTATGACATTTGTAGGTTTAGTACACCAGTTTTGTATTCTTTCCTGAAGCATCCTTTTGCTTTTCTTCATAATTTCTTTTAAAATATTATGAGCTTAATAATCATCAACAAACATTTCTAAATGCAAAAAAGCAGGTAAAAGATTTTGCATCTTTTTGCAATACACAGTGGGGTCATGGGACTATCATAGCTTCTGATGGCACAAAATCTTTTCCTAAGATCAGCTGGAATATCTTGAGGTTTGGACTGCAAATGGGGAGCTAGTGGAAGATGGGGAAGAGCAGCAGTGACTGATTTCATTACAACTCCTGTAAAGACATGGAGAGAGAAGGAAATATAGACCACAAATTATCTCCCTGCACCACTCTCCCAGTGACTCTAGAAATGTTTATTTTAGCTGTGGAAAATAAATGGTAAGGAGATATTTATAAGAATTGCGTATCATTTAAATTTGTATGCAGGGAATTATAATACTGATTCTGCAGTCAGTGGATAGACTTCTGGGCCTAGAATCAGGAACTCATCTTCCTAAATTCAAATCTGACCTCAAATACTTACTAGCTATGTGACTATGGGTAAGTCACTTAACCCTGTTTGCCTCAGTTTCCTCATCTGTAACATGAGCTGGAGAAGGAAATGGCAAGCCAGTCTAGTACCTTTGCCAAGAAAACCCCACAAAGTCATGAAGAGTTGAACATGATAGAACAGCAAAAAACTCAATACTGATTCTGCACATCATATGAAAGGGATGTAGTTACTTTGTTTTAAGCTTTATTGATAATAACAGTAAATTCTCTTCACATATCCTCAGGTTTCAGAGGCTCAAAATGCGTCATAATCTACTCATTACACAAAATAAAAGGTCACATTTGGAATGAGCCAGTGAGTTCAATTGTCCCTTAGAGTTTTAACTTAGAACCATTGTCCCCTGGGGTCTCAGCTGTTATATGCATAGTTAGTGGATGAATTGAAATCTTCTTAAAGACGAGTTGAAACTTGGATAAGAGAACTATATCTGTATTGTTCAAGAAATGAGGCTTTTTGAAACCTTTATTCATCAGATCAATAACTTTTAAGATTTACATTTATGATTGATTGAAGGCAGGAAGACAGAAAGCTTAGAACAGAAGACTCATTCTTGGAGAAAGTAGGTATATGTCGGTATGCTAATGTAAAAGCCTGTTCATTTGAATTGTCAGCATAACATAGCATGTGTAGTAACCATTGGATTTTTTTTGTCATTGTGTGTTTTGTTATTGGAATTCTTGATGAACGCTTAGAAAATAAGGATATTCACTGATGTATTCATAATCATTTCCTCATCAAGCATTTCTCAAAGTTATGTTTCAGGGGAACGATCAAAGATAAGGCTCCATTTGTTAAGATTTGTTTCACTCCCCTTTCATGCCCACACAAGGCTTGGAGTTGTAGGGGAGGCCATATGATGTCAGACTTCGAAATTCAACAGACAACTAAGAGGCAGTTAAGTAAGTGGACACAGAGTTAGGAAGACCTAAGTTAAAATCTGGCCCCAGACATTTCCTACATGCATGATCCTGGGCAAATCTGTCTTTAGTTTCCTTATCAGTAAAATTGGAATAATAATAATAGCATCTACTAGTGACAGCTGTTGAGAGGATAGAAGGGAATAATACTTGTATAGTGCTTTGCAAAACTAAAGCATTACATATTGTATGGGTTAAAGTGCTATGTACAAATGCTAGCTGTCATTATCATGCTCTTTATTAACGAGGACATACTTTTCATGCAGAGAGGTCAATGAGAATGACGGAATGAGAGAATCAGGATGTTTTTAACTTTTTCAGGTAAAATGAAAATCCCATATTTTCTCCTAAAGGAAGAAACAAATAAAAACTTATGAAGATGAAATTGTTTTAAGGGTCTCAATTGTGTTTGTACTGTTTCATTTTTTCTCTCTATGTTATACATGGAGACCACTGAATTAGAGTAATGAAGAGGGAGTCAGAAGACTGAATGGTTTCTGAGATTGCCAGGAGAGTGGACAGTCTTTGTAAACTTTGAAGGGCTTTGCAAATGTGGAGAATATGATGCCTGTAGTGAAAATGAGGATGAGGAAGATGATGATAAGGAGGAGGAGGAGAAGGAGGAGGATGAGGATGATGAGGATGATAAGTTGAGTTGGAAACTTGATCATAAGAAAAATGTCTAGAGTTGTAGTCACAGAAGTACTCTACTCTAATCTTTTGTGAGGTCTCTTTGCATTATCAGACTTCCAATTTTTTTCCCGAGGAATGCCTGGGTACTGCTGCCAAAACATAATCTTATCCTCTGAAAGTGCATACTTTTGGTTGCAACTGCAAGGCCAGAGATTTCTCTAAATAAGAAAAGAGTAACCAGATGGTATTAAGAGAATTCTAACATTTCTGAAGTGGAAGAGTCAAAGTATATATATATATATACATGTAAATATAGATGTATTATATATATATATGTATATGTGTGTGTGTGAATGTGTGTAAGTATATATGTATATATGTGTGTATGTATGTGTGTATGTATGTATGTATGTATGTATGTATGTATGTATAAGTAAACCACTCTAAGGTTTAACCCTTATGCACTTTCCCCAACAAGCAGCTATTCAGCCTGCTTTGGAAGACCTAAAATTAGGGTAAAATCTCATCCTCAGGTGTTCTTAGACTTGGGGTCCAAGAACTTATTTTTGTGTTAAAAATATTTTGATAAGTAGATTTAAACAGTTTCCTTTGTCATTTTATGCATTTAATATTCTTCTTCAAAAAAACATTTTGAAATGGGATCCATAAGCTTCACCAGATTGTAAAAGAGGTCTATAATGGGAAAAGAGGTGAAGAATCCCTGTACAGTCTGCTACAGCAGTCTGTGTCACTTTCTCACAAGGACAGAGAGTTAGAGCCAGCATTGAACAGGAGGAAAAGAGAGATTTATAGTGGATTAATTAGACACTAATTTCACCTGTACCTTCCCCCTACAGTGTAAAGACCATCTTTTCTATACCAAGTTCTCCTGACGTTGCTCCATGCTTGCTAAACTTGGAAGACTAGAAAGTGTAAGGATGTAAAGTGACATTTGACTGAAGGAAAATGTAGAGACAAGTCATTTCAGAAGACAGCTGCATTGCATTCCCAGTCAAGAACTAGATTTGAGAAGTTGCGTGAGAAAAACAATTGAGAGAATATGGGCAGGTTGCAAAAAATCATGGGAAGCTTTCTTTATGTTGATGCAAGTGTAGATGTACTAGGATTTGTTGTTGCTGCTGCTTTTTAATTTGAGAAAAGGAATATTTTTTGTTGGTTTTAAAATTCAGTTTATCTGAATATTGATCTGAAACCTCTATCCTTATAACTCCCACTTTGGTTTCCCTCTCTGGGGTAAAGTCTTATTTCTCTTCTGTGATTTAGTTATGATTACTGTGTATTTTCCTCCATCCCATTTTTTTTCTTTTTGCCATTCTCTTTTCTATCCTGTCCTTCAAAACTGTTTTGCTTCTGATTGCTGCCTTTCTTAATTCACCATCCCTTTTATCATCTTCTTTTCTTTTATTCCTTTCTTGAAGAAAAATATTTCAGAGAATACATACACACACACACATACATCTACACACACATATATGGGAAGGGAGAGGGAGGGGGGGATCTATATCTATATATTCTTCCATTTTTTAATCAATTCTGATTTCAGCGAGGTTCAAGAATTGCCTGCCCAACCTCCCTCATTTTTCCCCCACTGAAAGAGGTTTTACTTGCATTTCTCTTTATTTGAGATTCCCCTCATTCTACCTTTTTATTTCCCCTTCTCCCAGTATATTCCTTTTTTTTAAATCTCTTTTGTTATTTTGATAACATCTCAGTATAATTGACTCACACTCATTCCCTCTGTCTATGTAGACTGCTTCTAACTGCCCTAATAATTTTAAAAGTTCTTAGGAATTACATGCATTATCTTCCCATGAAGTAATATAAACAGTTTAACTTTATTGAATCTCTTACACACTCCCCCCCATTCTCTCTCTCTCTCTCTCTCTCTCTCTCTCTCTCTCTCTCTCTCTCTCATTTACTTTATATGCTTTTCCTGAATCTTGTGATTGATTGTCAGATTTTCTATTCAATTCTCATCTTTTTACCAGGAATACTTGAAAGTTCTCTCTCTTTAAATATTTATTTGTTCCTCTGAAGGATTATACTCAGTTTTCCTGGGCAGGTTATTTTTGGTAATATTTTTGTAATCCTAGAACCTTTGCCTTCTGGAAGACCATATTTCAACCCTCTACTCCTTTAATTTGGTAGCTGCTAATTTTTTTTTAGGTTCTTACTGTGGCTCCATGATATGTGAATTGTCTCGCTTTAGCTGCTTGACATATTTTCTCAGTAACATGGGATTTTGGGAATTTGACTCTAATATTTCTGAGAGTTTTCTTTTTGGTATCTCTTTCAGGAGGTGATCAGTGGATTCTTTCACTTTGTGTTTTAACCTTTGGATCTAAGATATTTTGGCAGTTTACCTTTATAATTTCTTGAAATATGATGTCTGGGCTCTTTTTTATTATGGATTTTAGGTACTTCAATAATTCTTAAATTATCTTTCCTCAATATATTTTCCAGATCAGTTGTTTTTCCAGTAAGGTATTTCACACTTTATTCTATTTTTCATTCTTTTGTTTTATTTTTTCGTGTCTTGTGGAATCATTATCTTTCAGTTGCCCAATTCCAATTTTTAAGGAATTATTTTTTTCGGTGAGTTTTTGTACTTCTTTTTCATCTGACCAATTCTGTTTTTAAGGAGATTTTTTCTTCAGTGAATTTTTGTACCTGATTCTCCATTTGGCTTATTCTCCTTTTTAAGTAATTCTTTTCTTTAGTGAATTTTTAGACCTGTTACCATTTCAGAGGAGTGCTGGTGGTCAGTAACAAGGGAGCACCAAGTGTTGTGATCTAGGAAGTGGTATGGTCAGTGGTCTTCTCATCTATACTCTGGTCTTTACCCAGGGAAGGCCCCTACCTCCCTGCAGCTTCAAGTATTAGTGTTCCTCTTGGCTATGGAATTGTAAGCAGAGTCCCTGATCTCTTGCAGTTGCCTCACTAGTGTTCTTCTCTGTCTTGGAACTCTGCCCAGCATTGATGCTCCCTTCTTACTGACCACCAGCACTCTTCTCTCCCCAGGAACTACAACCCAGACCTTAGTATCAGCAATAGAAGTGCCAATCAGCATCAGCTGCACTTAGTACCAGAAAAACATATCCCTGCAATCTTTTTCTGACCAATTGTACCATCTCTGCACTGAGAGCTCTTGAAGCTGCTGCTACTACTACTGCTACTGTTGCAGCTGCCTCAATGCCCATCACAGGTGTAGCAGCATATGCTGTCTGGTTCAGAGTCCAACCTGGTGTCACAGATCTCTCCTGCTGACTTCCTACCTGGTTCTAGTCTGAGAAAATGTCTCACCCTGAGTTTTTGATTTGAGAAGTTATTTTAAAGTTATTTACAGGGGAATGCTGGGACATTTGATCAGGGTAACTGCCTCTCCTCTGTCATCTTGACTCTGCCCCTTCTTCCTATATGATCTTGAGGGTGACTTAACTGCAGGAAAGTCTGGGGCAGGGGAAGGGAATAAACAGTTAAATAGTACCTATTATGTTCCAGATGCCTTGCTAAGCATGTTTATGAATATTTTATCATTTGATCTTCACAACAATCCTGTGAGGTAAATGACGTTATTCTATGCAGTTTTTCAGTTGGAGAAACTGGGGTCAAATGTCTTGCCTAAGATCATGCATGCAGTAAAGTATCTGAGGCAGGTTTTGAACTTAGACCTTCCCGATTCTAGGGCTAGTATTCTATCCATTGTATCACCAGCTGAGGGAAAGAGAAGAACCCTTGTCAAATAAAATATGACATGGATAAGAGCATCTGCTTTATTAATTGAGTGTTTCCAAACAATACATAATGCTTTCAAAATGACAGATATGAATAATTGGTATTAGGACATTAAATCACACATCACAAGTATCTCATTATACTATGCATTTAACTAGCTGGCTAGGGCCATATGGAGCATAGAAAGATTTGTTTCAAGGGGAAAATATTATAGTTGGGTTTCCAAATAAGGGAGGAAAAGCCTTAAATCATAAAGGAAAGAGAGGGAAAAGAATGAGAGAGAGCAGAATTGAATGAACAAGTGAGAGAGAAAGGAGAGACTATGCACAGAACAGTATTTACTGAGCACATTCTGCAGACATAGTACATTGCTAAGGACTAAGGGGACCACAAAAGATATGTGAATCATGCTTTCTGCACCCCTAAAGCTTATAATATATTTAGGGACCTGGGGCAAGGCATTAAATCTCTCTTAACATTTGTTTTGTCTCTCATAAAAGGGGAATACTGATGATGATACTATTTCCCAAGGTGATTGAGATAAAACGATGAAATCTGAAAATAAATCTGGGAAAGCCACTAGACTATAAACCTCTAGAAGGAAGGGGACATCTTAACACAACCTTTTGATTTTATGTACCATGTATCAGATTATATGGAATATAAATACTATACAAATTATATATATATTTGTGAATGTAGATATATACATGTTTATGCATATGTGTATATCATATCTGTGACATAACAGGAGCACAGATGGTGGGATGGATCGGGAATATAAGCAATGTACAACCAAGTAATGGAGGGCCTAGAGTGTATGTAAATATAGAAGCAACTACCGCATAAGCAGAAATTCCAGAAATTGATTAAAAGAACACACAAAGCAAGAGAATTTAATGGAAGATGGAATTGTTATTATTGATTAATTCTAAATTTAATTTTAAGAGATCTGATTGTACAATGAGTTTATTGGGAAGTTGTAATATTCTCTACTTTATTCTTGTGGTCTCATTGTGAAAGGTCATCCATAGTTTGGGTGACATGAGCTTTAAATCATGCATACACACTTATCACATCTCTTCTCCTTTTCTAGATGTTATACTCAATCACAGTCATACAGTTTGGTTAAGATTTGAAAGCCTAATTCAAGAAACTCTCATCTCATCCAGAAAACTCTTCAGCTCAATGGCCATTAGTAACCAATCACAGGTGACAGAGTTCATCCTCCAGGGTTTCTCTGAACACCCCACACTCTGGATTCCATTATTTGGCTGTTTCCTCTCTTTGTATATGGTGGCCCTCACAGGCAAT
>JAQQSU010008827.1:0-12846 GCA_028627135.1 Pseudochirops cupreus
AAAGAAGTAATCCAGTAAGACCTGATAGGCTTACTATTATCAGAATGACTTTATATTACATTTCTTTATATTATAAATTTCATTGAATATGAATGACTTGGAAGATATTTAACAAATAATCATATACAAACTTAATTTCAATGTTGGACTTTTTATTTTAACAAGCATTTACAATGTTTAACTCACCACTAGACAAACCCAATCTTATCAATCAATCAATCAAAATCTGATCCTTCATTGAGTTTATTTCTATATTTTGATATAAAGGAAGGAAGGAAATAAGCATTTATATAACACCTACTATGTGCCAGGCCGACACTGTGCTAAGCACTTTACAATTTTATTTCATTTGATCCTCACAGTGACCTTGGGATGTGGGTGCTATTATTATCACCATTTTGCAAGTGAAGAAAATGGAATAAAGTGAAAATGCTGATTCACACAAATATGTTGTGGAAAACGATAGGAGAATTGTACAAGCTCTCTTGCTGAGAGGTGGAAATTCATTTTTATTTTAGCAACCTGATCAGTCAACAAAAATTAATATCTAGGTAAGGTATAAAATATTTACTTTTCTATTGACTAATAGCAAGAACTGTATTAAGTAAAATATGTACTTAAAATTTAACTGTACATATTGCTTCATTTTAAACAAAGTTTAAGGAAAGAATTTTTTTTGTTTTTTTTTTTTGGAGGGTGATTGGGGTTAAGTCACTTGCCCAAAGTCACATGGCTAGTAAGTGTGTCAAGTGTCTGAGGCCGGATTTGAACTCAGGTCCTCCTGACTGCAGGGCTGGTGCTCTATTCACTGCGCCACCTAGCCGCCCCAAGGAAATAATTTCTTCATGACATGAAGACATGATTTTCTTTCTTTCTACCACTGGCACACAGGTTACACTGTCATAGAAACTCTACTGAATGACTGACTAGTGTTAACCAACCAGTTTATTAAAAAATCTGCCAGATAGAAAAATAATAACATGAGCAGAGGTTAAGTTTAAATGGGAAACAGCCTTACCAATGCAATAAGAGGCAATAAAGTGTTTGTTCCTGTAGAATATATGTGATGATAATTTTGTGATGGCTTGCAATATACATGCCCATTGATCATGGTTTTCAAGCATTTGTACTATAGAGGATGCTTATGTTCACAACATCTTGATTGCAAAATTATATAGCTGATAAGGTACAATTACAGGGTAACAGGGAAAACAAGGGAGCTACTCCGGTATAGTGTGTAGAAAGCAAATGAGGGTATGCTCATTGATAGTTGGTTTGCACTCAAATGTCAAACTCTTCTGGTCGTTTGAAAACAATTTGATAACAGATTGAGAAACAGCAAGAACATATTCCTCCTAATCAAAAATGGTTAGAATTTAATGTAACTGCTGCACAAATACCAAAATTGCTGTGTGCATAATCGTGATGGTTTCAAGTTGCTGTAGAAACAAACCTATAATGCTTCAAACACACACATTTCATTTTTGTTGTCACAAAGGAGAAATATATTTGCAACATTATTAGATGGTGGTTTATCGGTTAAAGTGCCATTAATTTTAAAGCAAACTCTTTGGATCATCATCATGAACCCCTAAAGTATTCATAGACCACTAAGTGAGACCCATAAGTCTATAGTAATCAAATGATGTATTTTTCAGGAATTTCATTTTTATATTCAATTATAATTTTATATTCAATAATATAAAGTTTATTAATTGATTTTTAGGAATTTGCCCATTGTTTGCACAGCTATAGCTCCTGAGGTAAATTCTAATTGTGAGATTCTGTGATATGTATGTAGGACTGACAAATTTCCCTCTCTCAGCTCAGATTCTCATACTGGGAGTAGCAGGCTCTGGACTACAGAACCATTCCTTTTCCTTTTGGATGTAACACCAATCACTGTCTGTAGAGCCCAGTGCCAACTGAATGAATAACCAGGCCTAACAGGAATATATGGTGGGGAAGGCTAACTGGAGAGAGAGAGGAATAAAGCTGGTCCTTCCAATTCTAAAACTTAATGGGAGGTGCTGACATAATCAAGAATTATAGTAATGTACTACAAGCATATACAGAAGTGGAGACGGAGTCTTTAGAGTGGTTAAAGAAAGGGAAGTTATCTTACTAGCTTCTTCACCTATAAGCCACTGGGGGAAAATAGGAACCACATACAAAAGAAAACAAGAATAATGGGCGTTTTGAGTTGTAAAAATTACTTCTTGGGTTTTGTTGTAAAAGAGCCAGATGACTGAGCTTGTCCCCTGGAAAAGGGGGTGAGAGTTATCTGCTGGAGGAAAGCTAAAATAATGGAGAGTTACAACCATAGATGAACATTAGAGAACAGATGGGAAATGACTGAGTGCCCTTTACTGGAGTAGAAATAACTTAAGCTTCCATATCGTCTGGGTTGGGACACTGAATTAAAGAAGGGTCCCCTAAAGTGTACCCTGACCCTTATTCAAGGGTTATGTATGGGTTATTAATAAATACTTTGGAATAATGATAATGAAAATTATTTTTAAAAATAGATTTACAGGGGTCGCTAGGTGGTGCAGTGAATAGAGCACTGGCCCTGGAGTCAGGAGGACCTGAGTTCAAATTCAGCCTCAGACACTTAACACAAAGCTAGCCGTGTGACCTTGGCCAAGTCACTTAACCCCAATTGCCCTGCATTTCCCCCTCCAAAAATAAAAAAACCCCACAAAAACCAAAAATAGGTTGATATTGATATCTTTTGTTTTTACCTTGCCTAGTTTTCTCCCTGTATTTCTTTCCTAGAGAGTCACCCCTTTTAACAAAGAATTTTTTGTAAAAGAGGAAGAAGACAAAATGATTCAGCAAAAATGATGACTATATTAAAAATGATGTTATATATACTGTTTCTTTCTCACTCCCCCATGGACTCCCCACTCCTGTAGAGGAGTAGAGAAAAGGTGTCTGATGTAGATTATTTCTATGCTCTAGTAGAGAAGGCCACACAGTACAGCGTACTCGCTTCCTCCTTCCTTCCCTGCCTCCTTCTTTCTTTCCTTCCTTCTTCCCTTTCTTCCTTCCTTCACTTCTCAACACCTTACAATCTTTCAATTTCATCAATAATTAACCTCTTCAAGGTTACCAGTGATGTCTTTATCATTAAATCCGATAGCTTTTTTCTCAGTCCTCTTCCTTCCTTCTTTCCTCTTACTTGCTTGGCTACTCTTCTGTCCCTTTTGTGAGATCCTAATCCATCTCCCACCCCCAAACCATGGGTGTCACTCAGTGCTCTGCCTTAGGCCATCTTCTCTTTGTCTTCTAATCACCTAGGTTTGCAACCTTGAAGTCATCCTTAATCTTTCAACTCCCCAAACCAATAAGTTGCCAAATATGAATTATGCTTTCACAACGTTTTCTCTCATCCATGTCTCTCCACTCACATGGCCACTGCCTCAGTCAAGACTCTCATCTTTCCTTACCTGTACTTTCAGTGTTTCCCCTCTTTTACCTATCCTTCACATAGCTTCCTAAATAACCTTCCTAAAACACAGATCTGATCATGTCACTCCCTTGCTGAAGAAACTTTTTTTTGGAGGGGGTAGGGCAGGGCAATTGGGGTTCAGTGACTTGCCCAAGGTCACAAGGCTAGTAAGTGTTAAATATCTGAGGCTGAATTTGAACTCGGGTCCTCCTGACTCCAGGGCCTGTGCTCTACTCATTGTGCAACCTAACCACCCCTGAAGAAACTTTAAAGACCCATTCCTCAGATTGTCATTTAAAGCCATTCAAAATCTATTTCCAGCCAATCTTTTCAGATTTATTTCATATTACTCCTCTTTATACACTCTACATTCTAGCCAAACTGGCCAAATTGTTCCCTGAACTCAGCATTCCCCTCCCTGATTCCAAGACTTTGCATAAGCTATATACTCTGCCCTTGGAATGAATTCCTTCCTCACCTCTGCCTGAGCACACACACAACATTTATTAAGTTCGCAGTTTTATATTGGGGCAATTCATAGTGCCCCCAAACAATTACAATAGTAACATCAAAGATTGCTGATCACAGATCACCATAACAGATATAATAATAATGAAAAAGTTTGAAATATTGTGAGAAATACCAAAATGTGATACAGAGACACAATGTGAGCACATGCTGCTGGAAAAATGGCACTGATAGACTTGCTTGATACAGGGTTGCCATAAACCTTCAATTTGTTAAAAAAAAAAAAAGCAGTATCTTTGAAGCCCAGTAAAGAGAAATGGCATAAATGAGGTATGTATGTATACAGAATTTCAACTGGCAGTCAGGTGGCAAGAGTGCAGTGTCAAAAATAATAATGCATTTTCTTTAATGTCCTTTCCAATAAGAATAATAAAATAATAAATATCATTCATATATTGCTTACTACATGCCCAGGTACTATGTGCCCTAGGCGCTTTGTAATTATTATCTCATTTCATCTTCATGGCAGGTAAGTTCTATTATCATCCTTACAGTTACAGATGAAGAAACTGAGGAAAACAGAGGTTAAGTGATATGCCCAGTGTCACACAGTTAATAATTGTCTGAAGTTGGATTTGTGACTCTAGGTCTGGCACTCTATCCAATGTGCCAACTATCAGTTTTTGATGTTGAAATATTTGACAGTGCAAAGGGTTTGAGTGGCAAGAGCTTTCTTTTTTGAGTCTTAAATAGCTCTGGCTACAAGGAGGAGGGAGTTACAGCAGTACCTCCAGGGGTAATTGCTATATTGGGTGTCTATAGGAGTTACACACCATGGCTACTGTATGCCCCTAAGACTGTCCAGGGCTCTCTTCTCTTTATATACTCCTTTAGCGACTTCATTAAATCCCATGGGTTCCCTTATCTTCTCAGCTGATTCCCAGATCTATGTATAGGGCCATGGGTTCATGGATCTAGAATTGGAAGGTACCTTAAAGGTCATCTCTTCTATCACCTTAATTTGAAGACACTAGGAGAGTTTAAGTGACTTGTCCAAAGTCACACAGGTAGTTAAGTGGGAGGGTCAGGATTTGAACTGAGGGTCTGTAATAGCAAGCACCACAGCACACCCAGGATGGCTACTAGCACAGATTTTTTGATTTGCTTTACTAAAGGGAAGCAACTTTAAAGGGGTCAGCAATCTTTAATTAAACACACACATATACATATAAGCACACATGTATACATATACACACATGTGTATACATGTATGTATACATGCACATGTACACATATGTGTATGAAATTTACTTAGTTTAGGTGAAAAAGTCAGCACCCTGAACTTCAGAAAATACAAACAGAAATTACAAGTAGACAAAAAATACAGAGAAAAAATAACATGATTGAACAGACCAACAGACAGGACTTCTAGCTCTCTGATCATTACATACATACATAGTTACCAGAGAGAGAAGCACCAACATCTGGGTATTCAAAGCCAGGGGGCTCAATGGCTACCCAGAGTCTCATCTGGCCAAATCACATAACTCTTCCCATAAGTAAACCCCAAAGCAAAACCTCACCTCTGAGTATATATACCCTTCTTCAGGATCAGAGGACATCACAACCTTCATGACCCACTGCCTAATTACAAAGTAACAAAAGGTGTGGGCTTCCTGAAAAATAAGCCTCTCTCCAATCAAGCTCCTCTTGTTGGATTCCGCTTGAGGCCCATGAAGGAGCAGGGAAGATCTTCAAATTCCCTTACCATTATAGGTTCCACTTATGACTCCAAGCTCAATGATCTTACCACTGAACCATATTGCTTCCATCTATATACACTTTTAAGTTTAATTTGCATTGTTCACATCTTTCCATTCCTTTCTTAAGTCCAGACAACCAACAAAACAATATATCAAGCCCTGATCAAGCCTTAATTGGTTCTGAGATGTAAATGCTCACAAAGAAAATCACTTCCTCCAGCCCTAATCTTTCTCCTGCATTACCAATTGCCTACTGAACTTTTTGAACATCTCAAACTCAAAATGTCTACAACAGAACTCTTTGTCTTCCCCCCCAAATCCATCCCTCTTGTGAACCTTTTTCTTCCCCTCAAGAGCATCACCATTTTTGCAGCTATCCAAGTACACAGCTTCAGAGTCATCTTCAACTCCTTATTCTCATTTATCCCACATGTCCTATCAGCTGCCAAATCTTGTTAATTCTACCTGTACAACCTCTCTTGCATCTGTTCTATTCTCTCCCTTTACTTGGCCAACACTGTAATTCAGGCTTTAATCACTTTTCACTTGGATTACTGTGATAATCTTAGAACTGCTCTCCCTGCCTGCAGTACCTTCTTCTCTTCAGTTGAACCTCCACATTGCTGCCAAAATTATATTTAAAAATATGACCATGTCATTCCTCTCTTCTGTAAGCTCCAGTGACTCCTTTTGTTCAACAGAGCAAACACCCAAATCTGAAATAATTTTAGAAAGAAATTTATTAGGCTGTTTGGTAGAGAAAGCAGGCCAGAAAGAAGGTCTGGCTCCTTCTCCAAGTCTCTACAAGGTCACATTATATAGAGTTCAGACAAAGACATAAGAACATTTGCCTGATTGGCAAATGTAAGTAGTAAGTAGTCTCCAAAAGAAGGGCAGTTTAAGATGTATATCAGCAGGTAAGTCAATCGAATTTAGAGTACCCAAAACACAAGCTTTGCATAGATCCAAAAAAAGACCTGAAGGGACCCAAAACAAACACCGGATGGAATCTAAGCATTACAAGCATCCAGTTTCCCTGAAATATCTTTGAGACCAGCCTGGCCTCTACACTAAGCTTTTTGGATTAGACAATTTTTTTTAACCACATAAAGCTTGTTTCAAGCAATATTAATAAATGCTAAACAATAATCCTGTTGCTTCTTGGACAAAATAACTCCTCAGCTTGGCATTTAAATCCTTTCACTACCTGGCTTCAATCTTTTCCAGGCTTACAGTAAGTACATTACTCTCTCTTCATGCACTCTACTGTCCAGAAAAACAGCCTTTCCATGCTATTCTTCAGTCTTCCATCTCTTTGTCCCTCATTGCTGGAATGTACTTTTTTTTCACTTTTACCTCTTAGTCAGCAGACATTTACTAAACGCTGTTCCAAGCACTGTGCAAAGGGTTGGGAACACATACACACACAAAGGCAAAAACATGATCCCTGCCTTCAATTAGCTCTATTCTGATGAGGGAGACAACAGGCAAAAAACAATTCAGTGTAAATGGGAACCAATTTAGTAGGGGGTGGCACACTAGAAAAGGCCTCCTGAAGAAGGTGGGATTTGATCTAAGCCCTGAAAGAATATCAGGAAAATGAAAGCAAGCCAGTGAGAAGGCTTGGAGTTGGGAGATGATGGAGTATCATCTTTGAGGAAAAGTGTTGGATCCTAGAGCACAAGAAGGTAAGTAAGCTGTAAGAAGGCTGAAAAACTAGGAAGAGATCAAATTGTGAAGACCTTTAAATGTCAGAGGAGTTTATATTTGATCCTAGAGGTGTATGAAAGAGCCACTGGAATTTACTAAGTCAAGGGTGACATGGTCAGACTTGTGCTTTGGGAAAACCACCTTGACAGCTGAGTAGAAAATGGACTGGAATAGAGAGGGCTTGAGTCAGGGAAACCAACCAAAAGACTATCACAATAATCAAAGTATGGGGTGATGAGGGCTGCATCATGGTAGTGTGAGTGGAAAAGAAGAGACACATACCAGAGTTCTTAAGATGCTAGAAATGACAAGAGAAAAATTAGAAAGAGTTTCATTGAGGAGTAGAGGATGAAACTGAGGATATGAACCCAGGTGACTGGAAGGGTGTGGGTACCCTTGACCTTAAGAAAGTCTAGAAGAGGGGAGGACCTGGAGAGAAAGACAACGAGTTGTTTTTGAAATACTGAGTTGAAGATGCTTATAAAATATCCAGTTCAAGGTGTTGAAAAGGCAGTTGGGGATGTAAGACTGGAGCTCAGGAGAGAAATGAGGGCTGGATGTACAGATCTGGTAATCCTCTGTACAGAAATGATCACTGAACCCTTGGGAGATTATGTTATCACTAAGTGAGATAGTTTAGAAAGAGAAGAGGTCCTGGCCAAAAAAAATCAGTATTTATTATATATGGGACGACTTTAACAAGTCTGATTTCGTGTATGTCTTTTAAGATTCCTCACCGCTTCGTAGCCGCGCGTTTGACATTCTACTTTTACAAACTATTGTAACAAAGCAAAGTAAACTAACGTATACTTAATTTTATACCTAATTACTATTGGGTTACATTGCAGTTTACCTTGCTGCTTGTCCTTCATTTTTGAAGAGGAACGTTGACATCATGAGGCAACGTCTTGATTCAGGTGTGAAACTGCTTTACATGAGGCACGTGCAAAGTGGTCAGTCTCACTCTAGCTTCCAGAGTCATTAAAGTCCATTGACAGGACAAAAGTCAAGACAACTGGATGCAGCCGACAACCTTGGCGTCTTCGATATATGACCAGGTGCAAAGCATTCCATCGCACCTGCATCAGCCTCCTTCACAGCCATTGGAACAAATCGTTCTTATCCGTCCATTACATCCTTCACGTGCTGGTTTGAAGCCTGTCGATTACTCTCAGTCTGATTGAGCCCCTCTGCTGAGACAGTTTACTGAGCTGTGGCTACTGAGAGCGCTCCAGCTCCTTGGAATGCATGGAACTTTGGTGGCTGAGCAGCTCTAAAACGGTCTCAGTGAGCCCTCTTTCCAGAAGGTCTAGTCCTTTCAGAATGGCCCATCCACCCCTTTACTCAGGTATGGATGGTTGGAAGTTTCCATAAGTGACTATAAATAATATTTCACAAATATGGTGATGACAAAATTCTAGTTTTCTGTTTTTATTTTCCTAGTCCCTTAGTTCTTATAATCAACCCACCCAAGGCAATAGTTCCCTTTGTCACAGACAATCGTGGTGCCAAAGATCATGGGTGTGACTTCTCTAAAGCAGGACTTTCTTGTCCTTGCTGTTCTCCTAACCCTGGGCTGACACGACCTTCTATTCTGTAAGTCCTCTTAGTTCCCCCCTTTTCTTTATTGCTTAGGCCATGACCATTATGCTGCAGGGGGTGGGGATAAATATGTCAGATCAGTTTATTTTAAATTTTATTTTATTACAGCAGTAATAAAAATGTTTATTTGAAAAAGTATTTGGAAGATAGAGCTGAGACGGCTCAGGAAGAAGAGGCAGTACAGCAGATCTCCATTCCACAAAACTGCAGACAGACCCAGAAAATGTACCGGACTGAATCCTGGGGAAAGCCAGGAAAAGGAAGAGTGAGTCACTTGGTCAGTGCAGCCCTTTCTCTCAGGAAGAAAGACAAAAAGGTCTACACACACTGGGAGCAGTTGGGCCAGGCTCAAGCTTGAGCCTGACTGAGAAGCGGACATGCTCCCAGTTTCCCTGTTCCCAGAAAGGGAGGCCTTGGGCATTGTACCTATAAAGGAAAAGTTCCTGAGCCAGTAGCAGCTGTGTAGCTCGGGCCACACCAGCAGATTGGGGTCTCAGTTGCAGCATTGGTGAAGATGCTATGCAGCCAGAAATGGCAAGATTTGGCAGTAGATTGGCTATTTAGGGTGAATGAGAGGAAGGAGTTGATGTGAAACTGGGTGACTGGAAAAATTAATAAACTCAAGAAAAATTCAGGAGAGGAGAAAATCTGGAGGGAACAATTGCGGATTCTGCTTTGGACCTGTCGAGTTTGAGATCTCTACAGGACATCCAACTTAAGATATATGAGAGGCAGTAGAAGATGTATGGCTGTGGTTCAGAAGAGGGTTTGGGTCTGGATACATAGACCTGATAATCAATTCCCCAGGGGCAATCACTGAATATTTAGGAGATGGTGATAAATTAAGTAAGAAGAAATAGAGTGAAAAGAGAAGGCTTAGGATAGAACCTTGACAGGTGACCATATTTAGTGAATGTGATCTGGACGAAGAACCAACAAAGTAGGCTGAGAAGAAGTATTCAGCAGGAACATGGAGAGAGCAAAATCTTCATAAAGACCGAGTGTCCAGGGGAAGGTAACCCATGGTGTCAAGTGCTACAGAGAAACCAAGAAATAGTAGAATTGAGAAGAGACTGTTTCTTCCTTTTTTTTCCGCTTTGTCTCCCCAGTTCTTAGCAGAGGGCCTGTTACACTGTAGGCCTTCAATATATGCTTGTTGATTTAAAAAAAAACTGGGCATTTTAGGGAAATTCAAATTTATTGAAAAGTATGAACAATAGCCAAGAAAGCTTGTATGACTTTATGTTGTGTTACCAGTTCAGACATTTGAAGTCACAGTTAGTAACCATGATAATAATAAAAAATAATTATAACTCATATTTACACAACACTTTAAGGCATATGAAATGCTTTACCTGTGTTATCTCATTTGATCTTTACAACAACCTTGTGAGATAAGTGCTATCATTATTCCTATATCATAGATGAAGAAACAGGCTGAGAGAGGTTGTGACCTGCCAAGGGTCATACAATTAAGTAAATGTTTGAGGAAGGATTTGAACTCAGGTCTTCTTGACTCCAAGTCCAGCACAAATCCATTGGGCCAGTTAACTGCCTCAGTGGTCCCATCGTGCTCTGGCCTGGTCAGACCATACCTTGAGTTCTGTGTTTAGGTCTAGGCACCATGTTGTGGGAAAGGGCACTGACCCAGTATAATGCAGAACACAGACCAGGATGAGGGGAGGAATAGTACCATGCCACACAAGGATGGCTTGAAGGACATTGGAGGCTTTAGCTTCAAGAAGATCAAGAGGAGACATTATGGAAAGGAGTTTTGGTCAAAATAGACATGATTATATCAGATTCTTTCCTGTTTAGTTAGAAAACAGGAAAATCAGTAGGGATCTAAAGGAATTGGGCTAGGATGATGCTGAAGGAAGAGAGGTACAGAAATGGGAGGCTGGAGAAATCACTTTCATAGTTTTACCTCCCAGCAGGTTTATTTATCTTTACCTAGGTAAAGCCACAAAGCACAGTGGATAGAGCTATGGATCTGAAGTCAGGAGGAACCGAGTTTGAAACTAGCTTCAGATACTTACTGGTTGTGTGATCCTGGGCAAGTCACTTAACCTCCATCTGCTTCAGTTTCCTCAAATATCAAATGGGGGTGATAATAATAGTACCTACCTCAGGGTTGTTGTGAGGGTCAACTGAGGTCATATTTGCAAGGGCTTGGCACTTGGTACACAGTGGGCAGGCACTTAGTAAGTGTTTGTTTCCTTCCTTCATAAGTATAGACAAATAGAAGCTGTGGAAAAGGAATATTTCTCAACTTGCACGAGAGCCCTGGAAGGCAACTCCAAGAGAATTCTATTTTTGATCATCTTCTACTTTTCTCCAAAGTATCCTCAGATGGAAGAAAATTACTAGGGATTGTCTTGAGAGAAAAGCGTAATTAGCCAGCTCCAGATTCTAACAGGTGGTGAAAGTGTATGTTGGTTTAAATGTGGGAGGAAGGGCCTGGATGCTACCCAGCAAAGCTTCCTTCAACACAAAGGTCACTATGCAAGGAGAAAGATGGTACATAAAAGTAACAGACCAACGAGTGTCCCATCAGCTCTGGCCTTGATCTCAGATGAATGAGGAAGTGAAAGGTGGGTACCAGAATTGCCAGAAAAATTCTGACCCTGTTCCCTGGCCTCCTGAGCCATGTAGCTGCCTTTAAAAAAGTCTCTTGGCGGAGCCAAGATGGAGGCGTAGGAGCAGCAAGGTAGGGCAGCTCCCACACAGCCACATCAAATACCCAAAAAATATGACTCTAAACAAATTTTAGGGCTTTAAAACGCACACAGATCTACCTCCTGCTGAAGGCAGCTTGCCTTGAAGGGACCATCTCAGTGCTGGGAGCTGAAAGCAGCCCAGCCCGAAATCATGGCTTTGCCCTGGGGGGGTGGCTGGACGAGCCAAGCTGAGCCGCAGCTGGAGCTTCGGGAGAGTGGATCAACCATAGCTGTGGCAGTTTCCAGAATTATCAAGCCATAAGAAAAAAAGGACTAAGTGAAAGGTCAGTGGAACTTGGCTAAAACTGGGGGAGAAAAGCGGGTCTGGCCAAACTGCCTCCAGGGCAAGGAAGAGGCAGAAGCGGAGGCCCTACAGCCGCCTCCACGTTGCTGCTTCATAGATCCCAGCCTTCAGACTGCAGGGGGGCCAAACAATCGTTCAGAGGCCAAGTGCTCTTGCTTTGAGCGGCCTGAATCCGGATCATGGTCTTGAGTGGTGGTCCTGGGGCGTGTTTTCAGTGAGCCAAAGGTAGTGGGGACTGCAGCAGCCTCCTAAAATCTCCAGCAGCTGGGAAAAGCCCAGCGATTTGGGACAGAGCTTTCCCTTCTGGAAGCAGAGTTCCACAGAGCTAAAAAATCATTGACTGGCCATCATGATCCAGCAAAAGAAGCATAGTAAGAATAGCAACCAAGCTCTAGATTCCTTCCTTGGGGACAAGAAGGATCAAAGCAGGGAATGGGAGGAAGACAACACAGTCAGAACTCCCACACCAAAAGCTTCCAAAAAACATGAAGACTGCCTAAAAGCTAGAGATCAGCTTAAGAAGGATTTTGAAAACCAAATGAGAGAAGTGGAAGAAAAATTGGGAAGAGAAATAAGAATGATGCAAGAAAATCATGAAAAGAGAGTCAACAACCTGACTGAAGAAATTAACACCTTAAAAAATAGATGAACTCAAATGGCAAAAGAGGCCCAAAAAGCCAATGAGGAGAAGAATGCCTTAAAAAGTCATCTTGGCCAGATGGAAAAAGAATCTCAAAAGCTTTTTGAAGAGAATAATTCCTTCAGAATTAGAGTGGAGCAAATGGAAGCAAATGACTTTATGAGAAATCAAGATACTATCAAACA
>JAQQSU010008828.1:0-12846 GCA_028627135.1 Pseudochirops cupreus
CCTTTGACCCAGAAATACTACTTCTAGGGCTGTATCTCAAAGAGATCATAAAAGTGGGAAAAGGACCCATATGTACAAAAGTATTTATAGCAACTCTTTTTGTGGTGGCAAAGAATTGGAAATTGGAGGGATGCCCATTAATTGGGGAGTGACTAAACAAGTTGTGGCATATGAATGTAATGGAATACTATAGTGCTATAAGAAATGAGGAGCAGACAGACTTCATAATAACCTGTAGAGACTTATAGAAATTGATGCTTAGTGAGGAGAGCAGAACCAGGAGAACTTTGTACACAATTATAGACACATCATATGTATGATGACTAACTTTGATAGACTGGGCTCCTCTCAGCAATACAAAGTTAGAAGACAACTACAAAAGACTTGTGATGGAAAGGGATATCCATATCCAAAGAAAGAACTACAGAGTCGGAATGCAGATTGAAACAAACTCCTTGCTCTCTCTTTTGTGTTTTCGTTTTTTTTGTCCCTTCTTTCTCACTGTTCACTCCATTGGTTATAATCCTTCTTTACAACCTGACTAATGTTTGATGTGAAAGCATTTGTAGAACCTATATTTGAATTGCATGCCACCTTGGGGAGAAGGGGGAAGAGAGGGAGGGGGAGAAAATTTGAAACTCAAGGGATTGTGGAACTGTTTTAAACTAAAAGTAAATAAAGAATTTTTTTTAAAAAAAAAGAAAAGGTGCTCTAAAATTGTCTGCTTCACCCAACCTATCCTTGGCCTACTTACCAGAGCAGACAGGGATTTTAACCACTTGATCAAAATACAAAATAATGTACAAGAACATTTGCAGAGATGATTCCACTTGCCATTGGTACATGGAATGTGCACATGCTTATGGATAGCATGAAATCCAATAGACCTAGAAGATGAACAGATTTTGTTGTGAGAGAACTCAGCAGGTATCACATCCCAATTGCATCCCTGAGTGAAACAGGACTGGCAAATGAAAGCCACCTTCCTGAAGTTGGAGCTGGATTCATTTTTTCTGGAGTGACCACAGTGATGGGGAGCACTGTGAAGCTGGTTTAGGTTTTGTCATCGAAACTAACCTAGTCAACAAGCTTGTATGCCTCCCGAAAAGACTGAATGACAGGCTCATAATAATGTTATTGCCACTTGTAGAAAAGTGCCATGCCACCATTATCATTGGGTATGTTCCCACTGTGATAAACCCTGATGAGATCAAAGAAAATTTTTATGTGTAACTAGAGACCCTCATCATCAATGTGTCAAAAGAGGACAAGTTTGTAACTGTAGGTGACTTTAATGCCAGCGTAGACACAAACTGTTAAACATGGCAGGGAGTCCTTGGGAGGAATGGAGTCAGAAACAGTAATAGCAATGGTCACTTATTCACTGAAGATTTGTGCATCTCATGAATTTCTCATCACCAACACTGTCTTCCACTTACCTAAAAACAATAAAACTTCGTGGATGCACCCTCACAGCAAACATTGGCATTTAAGAAGAAATAGAATGTGAAAGTGACAAAGGCAATGTGTGGTGCAAAGTGCTGGACCAATCATAGACTTATCCTCTACAAGCTAAACATTCATGTTCAACAAAGTGGCAGCCCCAAGGAAAGATGACTAGCAGAAGATTTAATGTCAACAGATTAGAATGCTTCTCTATGCATGAATGGTTTGTTGCTAACTTGGAAGGAAAGCTGAGTTAACACATGGTGTCCAACAGTGGAACAGAAAAGGCATGAGCAACTTTCAGAAATTTGGTGTACAGCACCACATATACTCATCTGGGCCAGAATACTTGCAGACATCAAGATTGGTTTGACAAAAAGGATAGGGAAATTCAGAAGTTGCTAAATGACAAATGAGAACTCCATAGAGCTTACCAGCAGAATAATTCATCAGTCTCTAAGAAGGCAGCATTCAACTCAATTAAAAGAGAAGTACAAGCTCAGTAAGAAGACA
Source organism: Pseudochirops cupreus (assembly GCA_028627135.1). Lineage (NCBI taxonomy): Eukaryota > Metazoa > Chordata > Mammalia > Diprotodontia > Pseudocheiridae > Pseudochirops > Pseudochirops cupreus. The sequence goes on from JAQQSU010008828.1 coordinate 1,960, forward strand.
GATACAATTCAGTTTTATGCTAATAGTAACAATCTAAAGCACATTTCTGATGCCCTAAAGGCTATTTATGGGCCAGAGCCCCATGGTGTATTTCAGTTACTTGTAGTTACTTGGAGCTACATTGATTAGTGATAAGGACATGACCTGGAGAGTTGGGCTGAATATTCCATAGCATTCTCTACAGACTATCATCAAGCAATATTGAAGCCATTAACCATATACCTTAGGTTGAAGTCAATCCTTCTTTAGCTGAACTTCCAACTGAAGAAGAGATTTTGAATGCCATTAGACTTCTCTCATGTGGCAAAGCACCTGATGCTGGTTCTGTTCCAGCTGAGACTTGCAAGGCGGGGGTACTTATACAAAAGCTGACTGAAATCTTCCAGGTTATATAGCAAGAGGAGATTATACCCCAGCAGTTCAAGGATGCCTTCATTATCCATCTCTATAGAGGAAATGGAAACAGGCTATCATGTGACAGTCCCAGGGTAAGGAGTGTCTCTGTCTTAGTCATTGCCGGCAGTACTCTTCCCAGAGTCCTCCTTGATAGATGATCTTTCACCTGGAAGCAGCTATCTACCCAAGAGCAATTATGGCTTCAGAAAGGGCCAAGGAATGATTAACATGGTATTTTCTTCCTGACAGGAGAAATACCAGGAGCAGAACAGAGGTCTGTGAACAATGTTTGTCAGTCTGGACAAGGACTTTGATACTTTCAGTTATGAGGGCTTGTGGAAGATCATGACAAAATTTGGCTGCCCAGAGAAGTTCATTAGTTTCATATGACAGTTCTACAATGACTTGCTTACAGAGGTTCTGGTCAATGGATAATTCTCTTGTGCTTTTCTAATCACAAGTGGAGTGAAGCAGGGATGTGTGCTTACAGGGATGTTTTCAGCAGTGTTGTCAGACACCTACAACAAGGAAAAAAATAACATCTAGATCAGCTACCATACTGAAATTAAATTATTTAACTTGAAAAGACTACAAGGGAGGGAGGGAAAGTTGGTGCACAATGTTTTGTTCACAGATGATTGTGCACTGAGTTCAGCCTCTGAGGCTGAGATGCAACAGAGTATGCCACATTGCAAGTATGCCAGTATGCCAGAGTTGCCACTTGTGCTAATTTTGGCCTGACAATTAACACAAAGAAAACAGAGGTTCTCTAGTAGCCAGCACCACACCATCCATATATAGAACCTTCATTTATCATAAATGGAAAAAAATTTGAATGCTATAGATAAGTTCACTTACCTTGGCAGTATACTTTCTGGGGATGTTCATGTAGATGCTGAGGTTAATGCATGCACTGCCAGAACTAGCCCAGTTTTTAAGAAACTCCAAAGGAAAGTGTGAGAGAGAAGAGGTATTAGACTTCCTACCAGCCTGAAGGTCTACAGAGCCATAGTGTTGACCTCATTGTTGTTTGCCTGTGAGACCTGGACAGTGTACCAGCACCATGCCAGAAAACTGAATTGCTTGTATTTGAATTGTCTTAGGAAGATTCTAAAGATCACCTGACAAGCTGAGGTACCAGACATTGAGGTCTTTTCATCAGCGAAACTGCCAAGCATTCAAACTCTACTGCAGAGTATGCAACTCCACCTTGTTAAAAACAACTCTGACCATGTTGTTTAAATGCCAAATGTATATTTGCCTAAAACACTGTTTTACAGAGAATTCACACAAGGCAACTTATACAAGGCAAGCACTCACATGAAAGTAAGAAAAAATGATACGAGGGCATTCTAAAGGTCTCTCTGAAGAACTTTGTAATCAGTTGTTAGAAAAGGGAGACAGTGGCACAGGATTGCCCAACATGGTATACTTGTATCAAAGAAGGTTCTGTGTCCTATGAGAAAACCAGAATTTCAACTCACAAGAAATGTGAGATGTGCAAGTTTAGAGACATTTCCACCTCAGATGTTCACCCAGACTATTTGTGCCCAACCTGTGGTAGAGCCTTCTGAGCTCATATTGGTCTGCTCAGCCACAGTTGGACACACTGTACCTTGACCTCAACTTAGTGGTGTAATTATGGTCCTCTTTGAGCACCCAACCAACAAACCAGATTTAAGGGTTGGGACTGAGGAATGTGCTAAAAATAAATCCCAGATTTCAGCCTATATGACTAGGAAGATAATAGTGCCAATCCCTGAAAGAGATAAATTGGGAGAAATTAAATGGGAGAGTATCAATTAGTTGAGCATATATTAAACAACCATTGTGTGGTAGCATTCTTCTGTGTGCCAAGGATATAAGAAGGGGAATAATGCTAGGCTAAAAGGGCAGTTTTCAGCCAGGCTGTGAAGGACTTGAAATGCCAAAAGAATTTATAAGAATCTTAGAGGAAATAGGGAACCACTGTAGTTTATTGAGTGAGTGGAGGGAAGAAGATGAGGGGAAAGAAAAGACATGTATTTGTGCTCAAAGAATATCACATTGCCAACTATATGGATCCGGGATTGTGGAAACTTTAGACATGGAGGCTAAATAATATGTAATTGCAGTAATCCAGGTAAGGGGTGATGAGATCCTGAATTAAATGAATGAAGAATTCAGATTTTTTTAAGGTAAACTAAAAAAAAACAAAAAAAATTTTAAATCACATGTACGCAAAAATATATATTGAAAAGCAAAAAAAGGCAAATAATTAAAAAGAACACTGAGTTGATAGATAAAGCTAGGAACTGGGAGCCAGTTTTTTTAGACTATTGAAATAGAAAAACCATTAGGTAATTTATTCCTAAACAAGAAAGAAGAAAATCAAATTACCAGAATTAAAAAAGGGAACTGACAACAGAGGAAAAGAAATAAATGAAATTTCAAGAAATGATTATACCAGATTATTTGCCCAAAAAACTAAATATAATAAATTGGATGAATATTTGTAAGGATGTAAAATACTGAGATAATAAGAAATAGTTAATTTAAACCACCCAATATCAGAAGCAGAAATTGAACAAGATATAAATGAACACATTGGGGGGGGGGGAAATACCTCAAATCTCTGGTGTACTTACAAATGAATTTTGTCAAAGATTTAAAGAATGTTTAACTCTTATATTCCATAAGTTGTAAAAATGGGGATAAAAGATACCTTATCAAATTCCTTCCACGAGATAAATATGGTCCTGAGCCTAACCCAAAGATGGTGTGTGGAGAAAATTATAGACTAATATCATTAATGAATATTTATAGAAAAAACTAAATAACATCAGCAAAGAGGCAACAGCATTATCTTCTAAATGTTATATTGATTATAATGAGATTAGATTCATACCAGGAATTTAGGGATGGTTCAGCTTTAGGAAAATCCTAAATGCAGTAAACCATGTTATTATAAAAAAAATAATCCCATGGTTATGTCAATAGATGCAGGAAAACCCTTTGACAAAATGTAACACTCATTGATGATAATACCACTGAAAAGCATAGGAATAAAGATTTGTTCTTAACATGATAAACAGTATCCGTCTGAAACCAAGAATAAGCATTATTTGTTTGTTTTGTTTTGTTTTCCACTTAATAGTATTTTGTTTTTTCCAATTACATGTAAAGTTAATTGGCTATTGAGTCTCGTGTACCTAACCTCTTTCCCTGATCCCCCACTATATTTCTTAGCCAATAACAAATGCTTTTGATGATTGCTACTTTACATTACAGTTTAGATCTGGTACAGTTAGGCAACCTTCTCTTTTCTCTTGCATTTCTTCTCATTAATTCCCTTGATATTCTTAACCTTTTGTTTCTTCCACATGGATTTTGTTATTTTTTTTCTAGCTCTGTAAAATACTTTTTTTGGTAGTTTAATTGGTATGGCTCTGAATAAGTAAACTAATTTAGGTAGAATTGTCATTTTTATTATATTAGATCAACCTACTAATGAACAACTAATAATTTTTTCAGTTATTTAGATCTGGCTTTATTTGTGTGAAAAGTGTTTTGTAATTGTGTTCATATAGTTCCTAGGTTTGTCTTGGCAAGTAGACTCCTAAATATTTTATTTTGTCTACAATTATTTTAAATGGAATTTCTCTTTCTATCTCTTGCTGCTGGGCTTTGTTAGTAATATGTAAAAATGTCAATGATTTATGTGGGTTTATTTAAATCCTGAAACTTTACTAAAGTTGTTAATTATTTCCAGTAGTTTTTCACTTGATTCTCTATGATTCTCTAAGTATAGTATCATATCATATGCAAAGAGTGATAGCTTTCTTTCCTCATTGCCTATTCCAATTCCTTTGATTTCTTTTTCTTCTTTGATTGCTAAAGCTAGCATTTCTACTACATTGTTGAATAACGGGTGATAATGGACATCCTTGTTTCACCCTTGATCTTATTGGGAATGCTTCTAGTTTATCCCCATTACATATAATGATTGCTGATGGTTTAAATAGATGCTACTTATTTTAAGGAAGACTCCATTTATTCCTATATTCTCTAGTGTTTCTAATAGAAATTAGTGTTGCATTTTGTCAACAACTTTTTCTACATCTGTTGAGATAATCATGATTTCTGCTAGTTTTGTTATTGATATGGTCAATTAAACTGATAGTTTTCTTAATATTGAACCAGTCCTGCATTTCTGGTATAAATCTCACCTGATCATAGTGTATTAGCCTTGTGATAAGTTGCTGTAATTTCTTTGCTAATATTTTATTTGAAATTTTTCAATATTTATTTGGGAAACTGATATATAATCATCTTTCTCTATTATGACTCTTTCTAGTTTAGGTATCAGCATCATATTTGTATCATAAAAAGAATTTGGTGGGACTCCTTTGCCTATTTTCCAAATAGTTTATATAGTATTGGAATTAATTGTCCTTTAAATGTTTGGTAGATTTCACTTGCCATCTGGCCCTGGAAATTTTTTTCTTAGGGAGTTCATTACTGGCTTGTTCAGTTTCTTTTTATGAAATGGGGTTAAGTTTTTTTTTCTTTTTCTTTAATTTTGGCAATTTGTATTTTTTTCAAATATTCATTCATTTCACTTGGGTTGTCAGATTTATTGGCGTACAGTTGGGCAAAATAGCTCCTAGTTATTGTTTTAACTTGCTCTTCATTGATGATGAATTCACCCTTTTCATTTTTGATACTGGTAGTTTGGCTTTCTTCTTTCTTTTTTTTTAATCAAATTAACCAAAAGTTTATCTATTTTATTGGTTTAAAAAAACCAGCTTGGTTTTATTTATTAGTTCAGTGGTTTTCTTAATTTCAGTTTTATTAGTCTCTCCTTTGATTTTCAGAATTTCTAATTTGATATTTAATTGGGGATTTTTAATTTGTTCTTTTTCTAGCTTTTTTAGTTGCATGCCCAATTCATTTATCTCTTCTTTCCCTATTTTATTCATGTAAACATTTAGAGATATAAAGTTTCCCCTAAGAACTGTTTTGACTGCATCCCGTAAGTTTTGGAACATTGTCTCATTATTATCATTCTCTTGGATGATAATAATCAATAATTATTTATTATTTTTATGCTTTGTTATTTAACTTACTCATTCTTTAGGATTAGGTTATTTAGTTTCTGGTTAATTTTTAGTCTCTCTTTCCATGGCCCTTTATTACATGTAATTTTTCTTGCATCATGATCTGAGAAGGATGCATTTAGTATTTCTGCCTTTCTGCATTGAATTTTGAAATTTTTATGCAATAGTACATGATCAATTTTTGTGTAGGTGTCATGTATTACTGAGAAAAAGGTATCTAGAGGTCTGTTGTAGCTAACTTTTCTAAAATTCTACTCACCTCCTTAACTTCTTTCTTGTTTATTTTGTGATTAGCGTTATCTAGTTTTGAGACGGGGAGGTTGAGGTCTCCCACTAGTATATAGTTTTGCTGTCTAATTTTTCCTATAACTCACTTAACTTTTCCTCTAAGAATTTGGATGCTATACCACTTGGTGCATATATGTTTAATATTGATATTATTTTGTTATCTTTGTTACCTTTTAGCAAGATGCAGTTTTCTTGCTTATCTCTCTTAATTAGATCTTTATTTGCTTTTGCTTCGTCTGAGATCAGGATTGCTACCCCTACTTTTTTTTTTTTTACTTCATTTGAAACATAATAGATTCTGCTCTAGCCTTTTACCTTTACTCTGTGTATGTATCTCTGCTTCAAATGTGTTTCTTGTGAACAACATATTGTAGAATTATGTTTTTTTAATCCACTCTGCTGTCTGCTTCCATTTTATGAGAGAGTTTGTCCCATTCACATTCACAGTTATGATTACTGTGTCTTTCTCTCCATCCTATTCCACCCCCCCCCATTTATGTTTTTCTTTCTCCTTTCTCCCTTTCCTTCCTCACCAGTATTTTGCTTCAGATCACCATTTTCCTCAATCTGCCCTCTTTTCTATCCACCCCCTTCCTTTTCTTTCCCCTTTCTTCCTACTTCCCTGTAGGGTAAAATAGATTTCTATAACCAACTAAATGTGTATGGTATTCCCTCTTTGAGCCAAATCCGATGAGAGTAAGGTTCAAACAATGCTCATCTCCCTCCCTTCTTTCCCTCTACTGCAATAAATCTTTGCACCTCTTCATGTGATATAATTTATCCTATTCTGTCTCCCTCTTTCCTATTCTGCCAGTACAATTCTTTTTTATTCTGTCTGGCCCTATACTTCCCCTATTCATTTAACACCAGTGATTTCCTATTACCTCTAGGATAAAATGTAAATTCTGTTTGGCTTTTAATGGTCTTCACAAATTGGCCCCACCTTCTTTATATAGTATTCTCTTTCTCACACTCTACAGTCTCTCCAAAATGACCTTTTTGCTGTCCTTTACACATGACACTCCACCTCCACCTCGTGCCTTAGTAGTGCTTGTCTCTAATTTCTGATATGCACTCCATCTCCACCTCTTTCTATTGCAGTCTCTAGCTTTCTTCAAGATTGAGCTCAAGCTCCAACTTCTACATGAAACCTTTTCTGATTCTTCAAGCTCCTAGTATTCTCCCTCTCAAAACTACCTTATCTATATTTTTTATTCTGTACCTGGCACATAGCAATCACTTAAATGTATGTTGATTGATTATCATTTGGATAATTACATTATTAGATATCCTTCATACCAATGACAAATACCTTAAGTGAACATGCACCTTTCTGTTTTATATCTTGCTTGGTGTAAAAAATTGAAATGTCATTGAACAAAGTTACCTTTTTTTTTTCTTTCACGTAATTTTATATGCTTTTGCATATGTATGATATGGTTAAGTGTAAGGGAAAACTTATTAACAAATAGAGCTATCCAGAAGTGAAATTGGCCGCCTCAGAAGAATAATAAGTTTTCCTTCACTGGAAGTCTTCAAGCAAAGACTATACTGAACACTTGTTGGGTAAACTGAAGAAAATACAGTTCGACAGGTAACTACTAAGATTCCTTCCAGCTCTGAGATTCTGTGATACATTTGCTTAGTAAGATTCTACGTACTCTTCTGATGTGTAGCACATCAGAGACCATGATATTAAAATTCAAATACCATTTCTACTACCATTGACAAGAAAAATAGTTATAGAAATCTTTTCTTTTCAATTTTTGATTTTTGTTGTCTTCCTATTTTTATTCCTGAATTCTTTAAGGATTATCTGACTTAATTGAGCCTCACCATTACTCACTAAGTCTACAAACTTCTTTTTCCTTCCTCTGCTCATTTTCTTATTGGGCAATACTGTTTATAATCTTTTATCATCTTCCTCCCTAATATTTTACAAAGCACTTTATATTCTAAAGTGATATTGTCCTTTGCTGCCATGTAGTTCTCTTTGGCAAAGAGATAAAGTAATATTTAGGCTTTTTGTCTTGTTTAGGTCATTGATTTACATTGTCTTTATGTCTCATCTTTCATCCACTTCCTATTTTGCAGCATGAATGGCTTGTTCAAATAAGTCTGTTGCTTGCTATATTATTCTTATTTTTCTTATTTGGCTTTGAATTCATTCTTATTTCTAACAATTTCTTAGTAATTGGATATTTCCTGTCCGTTAATGTATAGTCATATTAATTTTATGTAATGTTATTCAGTGCTGTCTTTGTCCAGTAGTTTACAATTTTCTTCCTGAAGAACGTATTTGTCATGTATAACTGTGAGCCTTGTATGGACCCAGAAAAGCCAATTTGACTTACTTTAGGTCTTTGACTTCTTTTTTTCTCTTGCGATTGGTCTGTATTTTGAAAGAAGCATATATCTCTGTCTTCCCCTATGTCAATCTTTGGATTGAATCACTGAGTATTAAAGTATATATGATTGAATTTAGAGAATCTTTGTAAGTTCCTTCTAGAATTTCCCTTTTTTCATTCTTGACACTTAAAATGCAATTATCTTTATGGTGGCCTTTTTGCAAATATTTATCATGATCACTGCAGTATGTGGTGACCAAGTATCCCATGAAATTATGCTTTTTGTTGCTTTTGGATGATATGATAAAACCAACCTGCTAACTCCTTTATTTGATTCTCCAAGGAAAATCCATGATCTGTCCTTCTATTTAGTTGTAACTTTCCTTTGTCTTCTGGTTTCATTTATAGTGAGATTAGGGTTTTTTTTTCTATATAGTTTTATTTCATTAAATAGTTCCCAATTACATGTAAAAAATTTTAATGTTCATTTTTTAAAATTTTGAGTTCCAAATTTTCTCCCTCCCTCCTCCTCCTTCCCCCTTCTTGAGAAGGCAAGCAATTTGATATGGATTATACATATGAAGTCATAGAAAACATCCATATTAGCCATGTTGCAAAAGAAAACATCATAGAAAAAGACCAAAAGAAAAGACCATAAAATGAAGAAAAATAAAGAAACTTTTAAAAAATATGCTTCAGTCTACATTCAGAGTTCATCACTTCTCTCTCTGAAGGTGGACAACATATAGGAAGATTGTTAAGATTAATAGGATTTGACTGAGTGTAGTAGAGCAGACCTCTAATCCCTAGTACTGTGGAAGCCAAAGGTATGGATCACTTAAGCTTGCTAGTTCTCAGCTGTTGTAGGGCTCAGGCCATTCAGGTGTCCATACTACAGTTAGTATGGACAAACCAGTATGGTGAGCCTGATGTAGTAGAAGGCCACTAAAACTGACAAACTGGCTCAGCTAATATAGAGAATATTAAGGCATCTTTGCATATCAGCGATGGGATAAGGCCCATGAATGGCCTCTATACTTCTAGCCAAGGTGAAATAGGGAGACCAAGTCCCCCCCTCCCCCAAAGATTGATATGTTTCATTTTCTCCAGTAGTATGCCATTGGACAAATAGTTTTTATGTAGTATTACCAGAAGTTAAATTAATATTTATAAATTATATTAAAAATTGAGATTCTTGGCATCCTACATAATAAATAATTCTAATGGTTTTCCTAAAGATCATCAGTACTCTATAAAGAAAATTGTATATGAATTGCAGTACTAGAAAACAAATCATCAAAAAATTTGAGAAAACTAGAGAACTGTTCCTTTTTTTTGTTCACAGTTGTGATTTCCCCTACTTCTTGACAGGTGATTAATTTTTTCCTGGGCAGCTAATTTGGGGATTTATATTGCAAGGGTAAAAATATGTTGAAAACATTTTAGTACATTTTTCTTCCAATTATAGAGAAAAAGGATTAACTTTATATACTATATTTATCTTGTTTGTACAAAGCTCTTTACATGTTGTCTCCCGGAGAACAGGATCTGTTTTTTGCCTTTCTTAGTATAGTGCCTGGCACATAATAAACCCTTAATAAATGCTTGTTAATTAATGAATGACAGTACTTGGACAATATATCCACACATTTCAGAATCTAACTTTCAGATTTTAAAAAATGTGCAACAAAAGCTTGATATCTACTACTTTTAGATGATTTATAATATTTAACATTGTGTTACATTTGATAAGTTGTTGGTTGATGGTCTCTCTCCTTGTTTTTGTTTTACTTTGTTATTGCGTTCAATTCAATTCAGCAAACATTTGAATACCTAGTATGGAAAGGACTGTGCTAGATACTGAGGATACAAGAAAAAAGAAATTGCTCATTCTCTCAAAACACTTTTATTGAATTTTAAATTATAAATAACATTTCCAAAGGGAGATGATTTTATGATAAATGAAATTGAAATTGTTAATATCTCATCATTTATTCACATGATCCTTGCTATGTAAATATTATTTCAAACAGGTTTTATTTCAATAATTAAAAAAGATTTATTTTTCACCTTGAACTAGATTAGAAGATTCTTATAAATTGAAACCATAGCTTTCAAAAATTTATCTTCCTTTAAAAATTATAGACTTCTATATTATGTGGAGATATAGGAATGTTTGAATTTGCCACTATACTGACAGGAGAAAAATGTGAAAACTGTTAACAAAAAATGTTCTACCTTCCTTACTTGGCAAAATACCCATTTTCTTATTTTGTGACTTTAGAAATCCTAGTAAGCAGTTCAGCAGCTAAAGATAACTTTTGGTCTCAAAGAAGAACCTTTTGCTCTCTATAAAATAGGCACTGAACAAATACTTCTTAATTAATACCAGCAGTGTACAGAGAAATGAGGTGAAAAAGTTGAATAGATTTGGACTTAGAAGATGGGTTTAAATCCTGAGTCTGCTTTATTAACTGTATGACTTTGATTAAATCCTTTCCTCTCTCTGAGCCTCACTTTCATTATCTGTAGGGAATTAGACTGGATGATATCTAGGATCTATTCCATTTCTAATTATTATGGTGTTACCATATGTTCTCTACTGTTCTATGACTTAAGTAATATACAGCTCAAACTGAATTTAGTCTTGAAGTTTACCATTTTAAGATATTGGTTTTCAAACCAAATTTTGGTAATTGAGTCTCTCTTTTTTTTTTTGGCTCAATTTGGTTGTACATATGGCTGCAAATAAATAA
>JAQQSU010008829.1:0-12846 GCA_028627135.1 Pseudochirops cupreus
TAAATGTTGTTAAAATTAGGAACTATATTGTATTTTTTGAAATATTGTAATTTTGTAAATCTCCAAAATTCATTTCCTCATAGTTCCTGGCCAGCCTGTAATTATAATGAGAATTAAATATCAGATTCTGATAAGAAAGATAATGCTGGAGAATAGGGGTTTGTCACCCTCCCCCACTTGGAAAAAAGACAAGGAGATAGCGGGGTGGGGAGGAGAAAAGCCTCTACTTGTTTTGGAAATGCAATTACTGTCACAATGTCATTGTCTTATTATGGTATCTAAATTATAAAATCCTCGTATATTGTAAAAACCGAGTGAGAGCCAGGAATGGTGTCAGTTTTAATCTGAATTGGGTTGAAACTAAAAGATGGAGAAAAATTGTGTAAAATGTAATGTTATATGTTGTTACTTCTGCTATTCAGAAAACCAGGTATATACACCTTTACCTGTAGTTATGAATGATTCTCTGTGCAAGGTGATTTGGAAATGTGGTTTTTTTTTTTTGGTAGAACTCTTATTGAGCAAATTAAAAATATAGATAGATAGAGATATAGATATACATAGAGGGATGTGGCTCAATTTGAAAAATACATCCCGCTGAATTAAGGTCACTGGATTGGTAATTAAATACTTTTGAATTCAAAAGTTTAAATGTGAGAACATAATAATTGTGTTACTGATAAACAGTTGTGTTATGATATTTTGTAATACTGTAATTTAAGAAATCATAAACTTTCAAGTTTTTCTTTATATAAAAGGAAGTTTCAGCTATCATTTAAGAAATATATTTGTGAGAAGTAATTATTGGTAATTATGTGAGGGAAAAACCTGTGAAACCTCCTAAGTTTTGTCAATTATGAAGGAAAGATTTTTATGACCAAAGAATTTAGAAATTGTGTATTAGTTAATAATATTAGGATAAATTATTTTTTAAGGGGAAATATTCTTATTAAGAAATGTTTTACAAGATCTTTTGTTATAAGATGAGGGACACAAGAGAAGAAAGAAGAGGTAGAGATGCCTGCCCCTTAGTATATTAGATATTAAGGAGAGGTTAGGTGGCCCCTAGAAACCTCATCAATTCCAGGAAAGGGGCAATAAGAAATTTAAAATTCGTAAAGGGAAACTTAGTAATTATACAAAGACCTTGTAAGATTTCTGGTCATTTTATTGTGTATAGATTTTGTAATATTCAAACTTACTGTGAGTTTTAACTTCAGGTGGATTGCCTAAAGAGTCCTTATCAGATTAAGTAAGGGAATTTCACCACTCCCCACCATCTGAAGAAGCTTCACTGAGTCAGTCTCGAAACTGGCCCTTTAAAGTTAGTGTAATCAATTTCTAGTAATTGGTCTTTGGTACCAATTTGGAATATAGAACAGGAATTAATTATATATATGAGTCCTGGTAAACCTTTGTTGTATACTGTATATTGCTTTCATAAAGGTTCAGCAACACCAGGATAAATTCAAACTATTTTTTTTAAAGGAAGAAAATACTTTTAGAAAGGATGTTTTGCATAAGACATCTTGCTGTTTTAATCTGAATTTGTGGTTATTGCATGGTATAAGCAAAAGTTAACATTTGTAATTGAATGTATAAGTAAAAGTTTAGATTCTTGAAGTAAGAATAAACAAAACTGGGAGAACATTCTTTTCTGAATACTATGGGAATAATTAGACCAAGGGAAAAGAAGTATGTGAAGCAAAGGTACAAACATAATGTTGAATCATTATCCCATAAACTAAGGCTGGGATACATCTGAGCTACTATAATAAAGTGTGTGTGTTTAGGTGGATCTGGGCTATTCAGCCTCAGATTATATTCCTTTTTATATATTAAAGAACTTGGTAAATGGGTATTTGGCCTAGTCATCTGCCTGTCACTAGGTATTTGTCTGTATGGAATAGGGTCCTTAAATGTTTCAAAATGATGTTAGAATAATTGAGTATTGGTACAACTGATTGAGGGACCTAGCTGTTATGCTATTAATTACTGACACTAGATCAGAAACATCTTCTATGTGAGGAAAAGAGTTTCAGTGCAAATTTATTAAGACTCCAATTTTAATTTTGTAAGAATGATAAGGGTTCTGGAGTTGTCATTTACATCGGTTCCAAGGTTCCTTTTTGTAGGTAAATGAATGAAAGAAGGCAGAAGGAAGAGAAGCTGGGATGCAGGGCTGAAGATGGATGATCCTAAGTGACCAGAGGATGTCCTCACATCCAGAAATCATTTAAATATAATAATGAGTAAAATATGAAAAAATGAAATTAATGGAAAAGTCAACTTCGTTCAAAGTTTTTTACTATTGTGGAAATAATACCTGTTTTCTGTGGTGCAAACATGTTTTATTATAAGCAACTTATTGATACGCACTGTTTTGGGATTAATTACTTATGGATCCTCCCAAGTCTATTATGATAACTGGAGTAGAAGTCAGTCTTTCCTATGAAGAAATTCATTTGTATAACTATTGAACTCAAGGATAGAAAACTTCTATCTGCAAACTGTTGATAGAGTTGAAAGTTTCTACTTGCAAAGTGCTGTTACTTACATTTACATGTATCGAGCTGGATCCTCAATAGCTTCTGATCCTCCTAAAGAACTAGACCCACAGTAGAAACTTCTGAGGGAATAACAAGATCAGATAATTCCGTATGTCAAATCTATCAGTTTGTGAGGTTTAGCCATTAACCTCTTTGCTTTGTCAAAGCAAAACAGTTATGTTAGTAAAAGGATAATAACTTATGAGCTATCTTGTTTTATGGTTAAAAATGTAAAGGAGTGCTGATTAATTTGAATACTAGGCTTGAGAAATTTGGAAGAATTAATAAAGGTTTGATTGGGAATATGGAAGGCAGATAAGGTTTGGGGACAAATGTCTGTTTATCCAAGCCCTCCTGTCTCTGGATGGTGGTACCGGTTTTGAAGGGTTTTAAATAAGCTGAGAAATAGTTTGAGAAAGTGTCTAGAAAGACAGAAAGATTTGTAACTTGATTTTATAATTAATAGGTCAATTGAATTTGAGAAGGAGAGGCAATAAGGATACAAACGCAACTTTGAATCATTATCACATGGACTGAGGTTGGGATTATAAAGTTGCTGTAGAGAAGGTATATCCATGTATATGAGTGAAATGGGGTCCCAGTGTATTTCAACATAATGAAAGAGCAATTAGGTATTAATACAATTAGTTGTTGAGATTAAACCAGTGACATTTTTAGTTGAGAGAAGAGAAATTTTAGTGTGAGCTCAGATTAAGCATAATTATAAGAAGGTAGAGAAGTTTGGAAGTAGATGCACATCTATTAGAGCAATAATTTATAATCTCAATGGGAGATTTGATTTTTTATGAACAAGAATAAATATAGGAATGAATGTAGGTTATTTGAGGCTCACTTCAAAGATGTTCCTTAACCAATGTGAGATTATAATCATATCTTAAGATTATTGTTGGTGCTTCTTATTTAAGACTTGATGGGACTGTTAACTGACTGTTTCTTTGAGTTCAGCTCCATATAGGAGTGTTAAGAGAGTCTGCCCAAGCTACCCAAGCCACCAACTGATGGTGCCAGATCCTGTAAGATACAGGTATGAAGGTTGGAGGAACGACTGTTCAGCATGAGCTTAGGTAGGGTTCTTCTGACTGGGGTTTACCCGCAAGCACCTGGCAGACTTTAAGCTTGGCTCAGTGGAGATTGCAGCATGGTATACATTGTGTCTGGAATTGGCATTCTGAAGTTTGGGAAATATGGTTCCCTCATTATAATTTTGTCCCTATTCTTGGTGGCAAGTTTCAATAATCAAAAGTTTTAAAATAAAGCAAAAACAAATCTACTTGATTCTGGAACATCCTAAATTACTATAAGATAAAGCTGCTAAGCCTAGGGTTTAGTATAGGTATTCCTGTATGAGTCAGGGTCCTTTAGTTCTTTGTAATAATATGACAAGTAGGTCAAGGATTTGTGGGAATATTATTGTTATTCAGCTAGTATCATATTTGTCTCAACTTTGTTAAAATTAGTCAATGTTAAAAAGAGGATAATTTTTGGACTACTTGGAAACATTTTTAATTGTTTCAGTTGTGAGCTTAATGTAAATCCCTTAGTGAAATCCAATCCTCCTGGTGGAGGACTTGATTACAGATTAATGCAAAATATAAGAAACTGGTTCTAATGTGTGATCATGACAATTGACTAAGACTCCAATTTTCATTTTGTAAGAATGATAAGGGTTCTGGAGTTGTCATTTACATCGGTTCCAAGGTTCCTTTTTGTAGGTAAATGAATGAAAGAAGGCAGAAGGAAGAGAAGCTGGGATGCAGGGCTGAAGATGGATGACCCTAAGTGACCAGAGGACGTCCTCACACCCAGACAGCAGCGTGAAAAGAGACTTTTGGGCTTTGAAAAGACAATTGTTATTATTTTCTTTTGAATCTCTGTATCTGTATTCATAAAGGGGACTGCCCCCTTGTATGTTGTCAATGTATCTGTACTCATAAAGGGGACTGGCCCCTTGTATGTTGTCAATGTGATGAGGGCTGCAAGGGTAATTAGAATTAAGAAAAGTGGGTAAACTTCAAAAGGTATAAAAAGAAAAGGGGGCATTTGTGAGGGATAATTTATAGTGAAGTTTCCCCATTCTGAAAAATCAAATCTAGAATGGCTTCAGTATTCACTTGGCCTGTTTAGAAGACAGCAGACCTTCCAGCAATCTGGGGCTTAGAGCAATGGAGACCCTCCCCCAGTGCCAACTCAGCACAAGATATACCAAATAAGCTTAATACTGCTTTCATTGGACAACCACATGTTTCTGGGTCTTTTGTCTCAGAGAAATTCCCATGCTTAGGTTGTGGGTCATCCCCCTTTACCAATAAGAGTGAAGGCCACTTGGCGGAGTTGGGTTTCTACATTAGAAGATTATATAACCATGGACTGGCTTCTATCTGTTGCTCTCTCCCTGCTGCCATGTGTGTGACAGGGGCAGAGTTCTTTCTCATGAGAAAGAATAAAGACCTTTTCTGATCTTAGATTCAGACTCTGAACTCTTTAATCTCACACATCACTATATTAATATATTAATCATATTGCAAATTCTATTTTAGAAAAAGAAATTGAACAAGTCATCAATCAGCCTTCAAGAAGGCCTTTGTATATCTATTGTGTTCACATATACATCCTTTTCTCTTTTATGAATTCTCTGATGTTGAGTAAATTGCCTTCTCTAATGTTTATAGAGAGGAGTAAAAAGTTCCATACACTTCTTAGGCCATGCTTTTAAACTCAGGATTCCATAGGGAGATAGAATTAGAACAAATGTCTGAGGGTATTTTCAGCCACCTCAGCATGTACTGAAAGTCCAAAAAGTCACGAGGTCAACACAGACTGATTATACTGGTGGTTAACTTTGCACATAATCAGAAGATATTTTTTTCAATATGAATTATGTGACAGGAAGTGTTTGAGTTGAAAGTCTTTGTATTCAAAATGAAGAGAGAGCAGGTAGATAAAAAATAAATTATTCATAATTAGGAAATAAATGGTAGAATTTTATCCTTACATATGTACATAAGGTTGTCAAAATCTCCCTCCAACCCAGTTTAAAGAAGACAGTATAGAGCAAAAGCTTGTATGGAAAAGGAAAAAGGAAATTATCTCTTAGAAAAAGAAGGGAAGAGCACAGCATAGAGATGATAAGAGTACAGGATGGGGAAGTCCTGAGCCCTTTCCAGGGAACTGTAGAAATTTATTTATTTATCTATGACTGTAGTCATAGATAAGGTTCTTCATCAAGAGTAATTATCATCAGAAGTAGAAGAGAATTTTAGTAGTACTTATTTAAGTCCAGATACTGGATTTGGCCTTAAGGCATTTTGACAGCTATAGTGGAGCAGTGGGAAGGAGAGATAAAGGTTTTTCCTTGAAGGAAAGTAAAAAGTCAACATCAGATGAACGAGCATCTAATAAAGGTTACAGCTTAATCAGGAAATATTAAAAGTTATAAATAGAAGCTTGCATGTCTTTACATCTTATAAAGATTGTATTCTTTTCTAAGAAATCCTAAATAACTATCCCAGTTGAAAAAAATATCATGTATTTTAAGAAAAAGTATCATTGAATAGAGTCTGCTAAATGTTCTGATTCAGCATATCCATGCCTAGGGAAAGTCTCACAATTTGGTTTCCCAAACTGCAGATCTGGTACCATCATTCATCTGGACACAACTATGTGAAATGGAAAAATGGCTCCTAGAACAAAGCGTAGAGAGATTCTAAATAATAGCATATCTCACACACACACACACACACACACACACACACACACACACACACATTTTCTGTAGAAATAATAGAAACATAGGAGAAACAGGTGTGATTAAACAAGTAAAAAGGTCCCCCAGCAACCACATTAAAATATACTTATTTGTATTAATCACAGAGCACAAGTATTTCACTGCCAAATTGTTCTTTCTTTTCTCTTCTTATTCTTTTGTTTTCATATCCTTTCTGAATATATTCAGATCAATGTTCTTCTAGATTACTAGTTCTGAGGGCCAGAATAATAAAAATTTCACTCTAGTATAATTTTGTTCATAAGGCATACATTTAAGATGCAATCATAGAGGGCAAAAACCATATTTATTTGAGGATTTTTCTTACAAGTGCCTTCTGCAGTGCTACAGTATAGATTGTGTATTCTGTAAGGAAGGCCTGAGTTATCTCTCAATGGCTTTTCCTTTGTATGCCTCTTTTCATGAGATGACTGGCTGGGTCAGGAGTCATAATGCAACCCACAGAACTTGTAATGAAAGTGAACCAAGGGAGCATTTGTCTAACACCACAAACTATATAATTTTTGTGATGGTGATAATATTTTGGTGATGGTGTTTTACTATCAGAATAGGCAACATGGTTTATATTTGATGAAAAGTTCGTGCTTTTTTTCTTTTCATTTTTACTTATGTAAAGTATATGAGGGCACTGGTGTAGCTAGTAATTCTATGCATGTGTGACCACTACATTTATTAGATTTTCTTAAATAAAAAAAAACTAGAATAACATCTTTCAGTTCCACATAAAAATCAATATACAGCAGGGCAGGCCTCTAGGGCCAGTCTGAGGTTGGATCAGATGATTCAGTGATAGTCTGTACTGGCAAGATTTGTGCAGCCCTGGAGCACCATTATTGATATGTTTGCGAAAGTTTTTTGGTTTGTTTTTTTTTTCTCCAAATTTTTGAGGGGGTGAGATAAAAGTGCCAAATAAATATTAGACAATATTTCAGGGAATGTAAAAATGACAGAATTTTAAAGGTGCAGTTTTCATTTTCACATATATTTAAAACTATATTTGATTGTTTCCATTGCTATTAGCTTCACAAATAATTTCCTAGTTTTCAGTAGACTCAGAAAAGTTCTATTCAAGAAGGAAAATTATGATTGGCCTCTCCCATATTCACTAGTACCATTTCCCATGCTAGTCATTCCTCTGTCTATTAAAAGTAACCATTTCAATAGATGGGGAAAAAAAACATCAATATTTGTTTTCAGGCAGTAAAGGACAGTAAATGAAAATTCATTTTAAATGACAAATCTGAAAAATCAAATGAAGGAAACAGAAGCAATAGGCACTTGCTGGTGCTTCTTTTCAAATCTTTTGAAATTGTGTGGTTACCACTGATGCACAAGAATTTTTTATTGATGATTCCATACTCTTGCTACAATACCACCCCATCTTGATTTTCCAGTCTTACATCTGATAATATCTTTATGAAACTTCTCTTGTGCAATTATGTGTTGGTAATGGGTTTCAGTTTACTCATCTCTATCATACATTTTTCCTTTGCCCTTTGCATGATCCTCAATTTTCATTCTTTGGGGATAACAGTGTCCTGTGACTTGCAGTCAATTCAGAATGACTAAAATAATGTTGTTTTTAAAAAATAGGATTTGGGGTCAAGGAGAAAGTTGAAAGCACTTCATAAATTTTCAAAGGGAATCTCCCCCTTAAATTGTGAGCTGAATTCACTATACATTTGTAATGACTGTGAGTGTATACGTATGCATGATTAAGCATTAACAGCTTAAAATTATACTAAGACTTGTGGGATACCATACATGGTACATGTATTTGTATATGTACAGACACATACATATACTATATTGTATGTTGTTATACGTGTGTGTGTGTATGTGTGTGTAAAATTTTTTTGAGGGATAATGTAGGTTTTTTCAAAATTCCAGGACATGATGCAATCAGTACAGTGTCATCCAAAGTACACACCTCTGGAGGACTTTGCCAGGTATAGGGAATCCCTCTTTGATTTGCATTTGGTCTTGGGGGTAGGGAAATATGGGAGTTGGAATTATTTTTGATGAGTATATATTACCTTGTTTTTAAAATTTTGATACAATAGATTATTTTCCCCATTATATGTTAAAAAAAATTTACTGATCACCTTACTTTATACCTTGCTTACTATTAATACCCAAAATATCTCCAAAAATCATCTTTATCATTAAATATTTCAAGGAATTTTATGTGATATTTGCAAAAGTGGGACAGTTGGCTATATAACTGAATTGAGGTGGTAGCTTTATTTTGCTAATAGTATTGAACTGTTTTCACTTAAAACTTAAACTTAAAACTCTCTCTCTCACTCTCACTCTCTCTCTCTCTCTCTCTCTCTCTCTCTCTCTTGGAGACAAATTAGACTTTGGATCTCTTGACTAGGTATTATTCATGACACTCCTGATGTATAGGATAGATAGCCAAGGCAGACCAATTGTTATCAAAATATTTCTTAATTGGGGTGGAGCTAAGATGGCAGAAAGAAAGCAGTAGCTTTTCCAAGCTCCTCCAAGAATTCTGTTGCTAAAAGCTAAAAAGTGAATTCGAATGGATCTAAGAGTGACAGAACACATTGGGAGACAGAGTGTGGCAGATTCACAGCCCAGTAAAGTGCCTCCTCAGTTTGGGGCAGGGAGAATGTGGAGCACACAAGAGCTGCACCAGCGCAGATCTGAGAGCAGAGTATGGCAGACTGAGAAGAAGCCCCAGTCAACCAGGAGACTCACCCAGGCTGAGGGCAATGTACAGCCTTCTTACCACTGGACAGAGGATCGCCAGAGCTGTGTAAGAGAAAATGCGGGGCCGCAGCAGGGTCAGCACATTTTCTTGGGGCTACCAGCGACAGCCTGGATGTTTAAAAATTACATACCCAAACTTCCAGAAATCAAGATGGAGGAATAAAACTTAGTTGCTCTGACACCCACCCCCACCCCCAGAAAAGTCTCGTGATAATTGCCCCACCCAGAGTAAAACCCTGAATTAGTGGAATAGCCTCAGGCTTGGGAGGCACCTAGGAAGGGAGAAGCTCAGGAGAGCGGATCCAGCAAACACTAACTACTCAAGCCCAGGTGCAAGCTTTAGCACTACCAGGAGGGAATCAGCTGACAGCAGCCCTCTGGCCTCCCGCTAGTGAGCCTGCCTGAGCTATAGCCCAGAGACACAAAGGTGGAAACCTGAAGGAGCCAGACCACCCCACCTGCATAGGTTACTCTGTAAGCCTCAGGTTAACTCAGCGGAAATTCTGAGAGTCCTTCCCGGCCTTGGCCTCAGTCTAGACACTCAAAGACTACAGCTCACAAAGAGAACAACCAAACCCCTACCTCCCAGCCTGAGAAGCTCAATATTTCTGCACTCTAAAAGCAGATAGCCACTTTTAAAAATCCAGGACATAGGCAATCACAATTGGGAAGAAAGAACTTATGAAATCTAGGACCATCAAATCATTTTATAGTGAACAAGAACAACCAAATTCAGGAGGCAACACCGACTCTATACTCACACTGGAGACCACAGAAGGAAATGTGAATTGGTCTCAAGCCCAAAAAGCATTCTTGGAGGACCTCAAGAGGGATTTTATAAAGGAAATTAGAGAGGTAGGAGATAAATTTAAATCTACAATGGCCAAATTGGAAAAAAAATATCATCGAAGAAAACAAATCTTTAAAAAGTAAAATTGGAGAACTAGGACAAGAGGTCCAAAATCTAACTGGAGAAAATACCTCCCTAAAACTGAAAACTGAACATATGGAAAAGGAGCTTCAAAAACTGATTGAGGAAAATAATTCACTAAAAATTAGAATCAGTCAAATTGAAGCTAAGGACTCTATGATGCAGCAAGAGTCAGTCAAACAAAACATAAAGATTGAAAAATTAGAAGAAAGTACAAAATATCTCACTGGAAAATCAACGGACCTGGAAAACAGATCCAGGAGAGATAACCTAAGAATTACTGGCCTACTAGAAAGCCATGATGAAAAAAGCAGCCCGGACAGTATCCTCCAAGAGATTGTCAAAGAAAACTGTCCTGAGGTCCTAGAATCAGAAGGTAAAATAGTTACCAAAAGAATTCACCGATCTCCTCCTGAAAGAGATCTCAAATTGAAAACTCCAAGAAATATAGTAGCCAAATTCCAGAGCTACAAAACCAAGAAGGAAATACTGAATGCAGCCAAAAAGAAACAATTCAAATATCGTGGAACTACAGTCAGGATTACACAGGACATAGCAGCTGCTACGTTAAAAGATTGGAGGGATTGGAATGTGATATTTCGTAAAGGAAAAGAGCTAGGACTGCGACCAAGGATCAACTACCCGGCAAGACTGAGCACAGTCTTTCAGGCAAGAAGATGGTCATTTAATGAAATAAAGGACTTCCAGACTTTCCTTATGAAAAAGCCAGAGCTCAATGGAAATTCAATCTCCATTTACAAGACCCAAGAAAGACATAAAAAGGTAAACAAGGAAAATACACACTCACACATACACATACACATACAGATGCTCACACATGCACATAACTTAGGACTCAATATGAGCAAACTGTTTACATCCCTATATTTGAAGCAGACACCTGTCAATATTGAAATTTGTATAAGTATTGCGACATTTAAAAGGGATGTACATAGATAGAAGGTGTGGGTATGAGGAACTAATCTGAAGATTAAAAAAAAACCCTATCAAGGGGAAGAAAGGGATTGTAATGGGAGAAAAGGAAAGATTGAGGCAGAAAAAGGTAAATTATGCCACAAGAAGTGGCATAAAAACATACTAAAGTGGAGGGGAGGGAAGGAAGGAGACAAGCATCATATGATCATTATTCTCATTGGCTATGATTTAAAGAGGGATCAATACAAACAGTTAAGTTTAGATTCTAACATGAAAAGAAACAAAAACTCATAACAATAGAAGGGAAAGGGAGGGAGAAGAGCACTGTATGAAATTTACTAGCATTGGTTCGGGTTGAAGGAGGGAACAACATACTCTACTAAGAATAAAAATCTATTGTGCCCTAAAGGCAGTAGGAGGAATGGGGGGTGGGGGTGGAAGAAAGGGTAAGGTGGTCAGAAGGACGGGAAAGAGTAGTAAAGGGAAACGGTAGGTAAAGGTGGGGACATTAGGAGGGAATACTTAGGGAGGCAAAAGGAAAACTCTTAAGGAGGGGAAGGGAAAAGGAAGATACAAAGATATAAATAGGGGAGGGAATAAGATGGAGGGAAAATCTGTATCAGCAAGCACTCTAGCATGACCAGGATGGCTGCTAGCACAGCTTTTCTAAAGGAAAGCAACTTAAAATGGGATAACAATCTTACTTTAATCAATCAAACATATATCATTTACTTAGTTCAGGGGGAAAAAGTCAGAACCCTGAACTTCAGAGAATACAAACAGAAGTTACAAGCAGACAAATAAACAGACCAGCAGATGGGCTTCCAACCATCTGACCATTACATCCATACCTGTTCAGTTACCAGAGAGGGAAGCATCAACATCTGGGTTTTTCAAAGCCAGGGGGGCTCAACAACTTCCCAAAGTCTCGTCTGGCCAAATCACACAACTCTTCTCAAAGTGAGCCCTAATTCAAAACCTCACTATAAGGATATATATAGCCTTCTCCTGGATCAGAGAATGTCATAGCCCTCTTGACCCACTGCCCAATCACAAAGTAATAAGGTGTGGGCATTCCTGAAGAACAAACCTCCTGCCACAGGCTTCACCTGACCACATTCAGCCTATTAGGGGGCAGAGTATACTTTCAAATCAGGGAAGGTTCTCAGAGCCACTTAAGCCTATCAAAGGGCCTAGAGGCAGGGAAGATCTTCAAATTCCCATAGCAAAGTCATAGATAGTAATCATAACTGTGAATGTGAATGGGATGAACTCTCTCATGAAATGGAGGCAGATAGCAGAATGGATTAAAAACTGCAATCCTACAATATGCTGTCTACAAGAAACACATTTGAAACAAGGGGATATGCACAGGGTAAAGGTAAAAGGATAGAGTAGAATATATTATGCTTCATCTAAAGTAAAAAAAGCAAGGGTAGAAATCCTTATCTCAGATAAAGCAAAAACAAAAATAGACTTAATTAAAAGAGATAAGGAAGGAAACTACATCCTGCTAAAAGGCAACATCAAGAATGAAGCAATGTCATTACTTAACATATATTCTGCAAGCTGTATAGCATCCAAATTCCTAGATGAAAAGTCAAAGGAATTAGAGGAAGAAATAGATAGCAAAACAATACTAGTGGGGGACCTCAATCTCCCCCTCTCTGAACTTGAGAAATCTAACCTCAAAATGAACAAGAAAGAAGTTGAGGAAGCAAATAGAATTTTAGAGAGGCTAGACATGATAGCTCTCCGGGGAAAACTGAATGGGAATGAAAAGGAATATATCTTCTTCTCAGTGGTACATGGCACATACATAAAAATCAACAGTGTACTAGTGCATAAAAATCTCACAATTCGGTACAGAAAGGCAGAAATATTAAATG
>JAQQSU010000883.1:0-16838 GCA_028627135.1 Pseudochirops cupreus
CTGCATTCTCTGAAGTTCAGGGTGCTGACTTTTCCCCCTAAACTAGCTAAATGATATGTTTGATTAAAGTGAGACTGTTAACCCATCTTGAGTTGCTTTCCTTTAGAAAAGCAGATCTAAGAACCTGTGTTAGCAGCCATCCTGGGTATGCTAGGGTGCTTGCTAATACGCATACATACTTGATAAATACTTGCTGATTAAAGCAAATCAGTCATATTTTAGAAGTTTTAATATACATTCTAAAACTAAGAGTGACTCCCTAATATTGCTGTTCTCTTTCATTAATAAATAAAATAAAGCTTATGCCTTCGGTGAATATACTTTCAAAAGGCAATCTTAAGTATTATATTAAATAAACCTGAAGCCGTCAGTTTGTCCAACACAAATAAAATGAGGAATTTTTAATGTTTGTATGCTCAGAGTGACTAAATGTCTGAGATGTCCCAGATAAACACTGAAATTAAAGAAAGTGACCTAGGACTAAATAGCTGAATTGTATCATTCACAAAATAAATATGGTTCTATATTCTCTAAGTAATAGAAAGGCAGGGAAAGAACCTGGAGATTAGGTTAGATAGATGGTTTTTTTAGATTCAAATTCAAACTAGTTTTTAAAAATGTATATTAATGTTAATTTAAGTGTGTAAAGTTAGGCATACTGACATACTTAACAGTACTACTGTAATACCAAGCAAGCAGTTAATTTCTATGGTCCTCAAATATGTCACCTCTAAAGCAAGATATTATTTGCCCCTATCGAGCTCAGGACTATTATCATAATGGTTACCAGGATAAAGGGACTGCAGGTCCCCAGAGAAAAGTAGCTTATAAAGCAAATATAATTATTGAAGAATTCCAACAATCTCATAAAAATGAAAAGGAATCTCTTCCTGGGTAACCAATACATACCCATAGGCACCCTTAAAAAAAAAGTACTACAGAAGTTGAAACATCACGAAAGTAAGCTATTTGACTTCAAAAACTGTTGGGAAAACTTGGATACAAAGGTGTGGCAGTAATATCCGCTCAGTTTGCCCCCTCTTTCCTCCACGACAACAATAATAATAACCACAATAGTAGTAACAGCTAATGAACCTTTATATAGGGTTACTGTGCACCAGGCCCTGTGCCGAGTGCTTTGCAACTATTGTCTCACTTGACACAATGATGCTGAGAGGTAGCTTCTATTATGATACCCATTTTACAGAATGAGATAATGCAGGCTAACAAACTTAAGTGATTTGTCCAGGGTCACATAGCTAGTTAAGTATTTGAACTTAAGTGTTCCTAACTCCAGGTCTGATGCTCTATCCAATGCACCACCTAGATACCACTGAGACTGACTTTAAAACTAATTATTTTATAAACTACTTTGTCCTACCATAAGTAAATTAATTTCTAGATACCAAACATGTCCTTTAATATCAATGTTTACAAACAAAATCTCATGGTTTTTTTTAATAGTTACTTTATATTTGCCCTCATCTCAAATTGATGTGCAAGTCCAAAATTATGCAAAACAGGACAACACTAAAGAATATATTAATAAGATAAATATTCTTGAGTTTTTTTTAATCAAACAGGGAAGGAATACACAAATTTTAAAATCTTCTAAAAGTACAGAAACATAACAAATAACTCTTTTTCTTTTACCTGGTGGGTGAGCCTTTGGGTAAGCAAGGGGAGGGAATCTGCCACAAAGTGGAACTCATCTGGTGTGATACTCTGGCAGCAATTGGCCGCAATTGCTAGAGCATTTCTCTGGGCATTTATGCTGAAGAACTCCAGATACAGCAGGCAGTCTGCCAAACCTCCCTAAAATAAAGAAAGCTCTTAGAAAGAAGGAATGTTCTTTATCAATAGCAACAAAGTCTTCAAATGGCTGGGTGTTCACTAATTTGGAAACACCACTCTGTGCACTTCAGACAAATCAGAATCCACACATCAGGACCCTATGGAGGTTAATGGCCTAACTCCCAGGGAGTCATACTTACCGCCTGCAGAATGGCTTTGCTGTGTCTACGCGATAGCATCTCCAAGGCAGTTAAAGCCTGCTCTGCCACATCAATACACTGAATCACTTGCAACTACAACATACAAGTTTTGTTAGTTAATGCTCACTTTAATTTTTAAGAACGCACATATTACATAGAGAGAAATCAATTTAGGAAGCTATAATTTTATAAATAAACTCATTTTGGGAGAAAAAGAGAGTTAACAATATAATTTTCCATCCAATTCAAATTACTTGTTTCTTGCCAACTACTCTGAAAAATAAAACCTACACAGTATAATACAGAATAGAAAACTTTTTGAAAAATTTTCATATGTAACAAGCCATTATAACTTTCATACAAATGTGCCAGACAAATCGTTAATAGGGGCCTTGTTTAAGTACGACAGACCAGAAATATGATCTGCCATATATAGACCATATGAAAACACATCCTTCTTCCGCTTACTTTATGACCTTGAACATGATTGTGTTTTAACTTTCTTAGCTTTAAAAGTATTAAATGCCTATCAACTTCCATGGGATGTTCTTCAGACACAATGAGATTTTAAATTAGAAAAGGTACAATAATAAAATATAGTTATTATTATAAAGTGTACACCCCACATGTGATCTCACAGAATATATCCTAAATAGACTAAGTAAATGATATGCTGAACAGTCAAGTATTTCTGTAAGTCAATTTGAAGGGCTTATTCAAGTAATTGTAAGGAGAGGTGATAAGTGCCCCCAAAAAGTCATATTTTGATGCAGTATTTTATGGGAACAAATTTAATTCTTTACATATTTCTCTTCTATATGCTTTTCAAAAATGGGTCAAAATTAGGAATTACCTTTTCCAAAAAAACAGGAATGGCGTCCACCACGACCGCAGATGATCGGGGAAGTGCTTCCATCATGTATGTTAAGGCTCGACAGGCATGGTTCATCTAAAAAAAATAAAGTGAGATGGATTATTCCCAATGCATTATCTTTTAAACTGGAAATAAATTGTTTTTTTAAAAAAAACCACATTGCTCACTTACAATATCAAAATTATGCTCCATCTGCAGCAGTGTTATCTGTGAAGAAAACATTTCTTTAAATCACTGAAATGTTATTAGAAAAAACACCTCAAAAAATTCTTTTTCTTCCATCTAAACAACTGCTATCACACAGATCAGATCATACTAGATCAAAATTTTCATATTAAATCCCTGGCTAGGTTTTTACAAGTTAAGCTCTTTAATATCTAGACATGAAGGTTGTCCCTACTGAAATACATTAAGAAACAAAACAAAACATTGTCTTCACAATTCATGACAGAGGACCAGCTTTTGGGGCAAGCCATTTTGTAATACATTTACTCAGAATGAAGATAATGGGATCCTAGACTTAAGAGCTGCAAGGGACCTTAGAGGTCATGCAGCCCAACCCCCTCATTTTACAGATGAGGAAACTGAGGCACAGAGAAATAAAATGACTTGCCCAAGGTCAGACGCCTTGGCGCAGAGCCAGGATTCGAAGCCGGTTCTCCGTCTCCACAGCTCCGCACCACACGCCTCCACATTTCAGAGCGAATCCAGCTCCACTGTCCTCAAGTCTGCCAGCCCCAACACCTTTACCTCCTGGCATCTAGAACCACTCTAAGCTCTGGGTGGACACTACGGGGAAGAAACTGTCAGACTCTCTTCTATGCATTTTTGAAGCCAGACCAGACATCACGTCCAGTACAGAAGTAGAGCTGACACACATGTCATAAAGTAAAGGGGAAGCGTGTGAACATAGGTCTTTTATATCATCCATGTTATTTTAGCCTTTTGGCCTGATATATTGTCTAATAACGCTTGTGTTCTAAAAATCATGTAACTACAGTATTAAAATAATGAATGGCTTTAAACATTATGAACATAAGTGATAACTTAAAGGACATTTTCCTGATGTAGACATTCAACATTATCATGAATGAGATTAAAAATCTGGTTGCCTTAATATTTCTTGACATTGTCAACAAAATTATTAAACATTACAGACAAAAAACACACTTAAAATATCAATGTTTTCCCAATATCTCATAATAAGCTGAGAGTGCAGTACATCAACACAAAGACAGGGAAGGAGAAGAGATCCGCATGAGATCGTCACGGAGAGGTACGACAGTCACACGGCTAACAAGTAGCCCAAGTTTGCACAGGGAGTCAAAATGAGGGGGGATCAAATGCCAAGCACTGAAATAAAGTTTGGATAGGCAATGGGAAGTAACCAAAGGTTTCAGAACAGTAAAGCAGTATGACCAGTCCTGTGCATTAGGAAGATAATTCCAGCAATAGTGTCAATGGAGCAGGAAGACCAATTAAATGCCTATGGCCATAGTCCATACAAGAGATAACAAGAGGCTATATTGGAATGATGTTAATGGAAATAATTTGCATCAGAAACAAAAGATAAAGGTAGAATCAACAGAATATGCTGACATCTAACGTATGTGGAACTTAAAAAGAAAGCAATCCAAGCCTCGAAGGAACATTATGAGATATAGGAAAAACGCTAATGCCATCAAATATAAAAACTGGCTCAAATGCCACCCCTTCCAAAACAGACACAAAATTAAAATGAGAAAGAAAATCTTACGTGATCTATTTCACAGGATCACAGAACTAAAGTTGGAAAGGCTCCCAGAAGCTACTTAATCCAAACTAACCCACTGGTATTATAGATGAGGAAATGAAGGCCTAGAGATGTCGAGTTACTCGTCCAAGGATATACAAACAGTAAGTGGCAGAGCTATATGATTCGCACTTCGAGTACGACCAGCCACCTCTATAGATCAGCTAGAAATCCCACACCTCAGGCACCACTTTGTTAGGTGGGCTATCACGTATACGTGTACCTCACAACCAGAATATTCTTACAAGGTTGAGGAAAAGCTAGCCCATCTGTCACTTCACCTAAGCACATTACTCCCAGTTCTATTACGTGTCCTACGTACCTTTTAATATCAACAAATAACAAATTTTCCATTAAACTGCCTGGTATAAAGTTAGTGTGGCATAAACACTGGGTTTGAATGTCATCCCTGACACATAATAGATCCGTGACCACAGGCAAGTACCTTCAACCCTGAGCCTCAGCTTCCAGATCTCTTAACATTACCTGTTGCAGCTACTTTACCCCATGGCTGTCAGGCTCCAAGGAGATAATGTAAATAACACACTTTGCAAACCTAAAAATACTAAACTTCAACTATTATTCTAATAAACAAAATGGTAACATGTATGAGGCTTTAACAAAGAAAAAGATATTTATGGGAAAGACACAAAAACATTTTGAAACCCCACCAAAATCCTACCATCCTTACCAAAGCTGGAACAACACTTTTTACTGGAAACCCTCCCAATGTCTCCTCATTTCCCATGACCAATAATTGACACATCTCAATCACTGCCTGAAGCTGCTGACTTTCATCAGTAGCTTGTAGTCCTTGTAGAAGCTGCTGGGCCTTAGAACCTATAGAAGAAAAAGAACCTTGCTTTACATTTAAGGAACTGGTATTCCTTAGTATAAAAAAGGCTTGGGTGAAAGAGTACTTGTTCTTTCTCTTTTGGCTTAAACTAAAACAAAGAAAGAAACAAACTATCTCTACACTACGGGTCAAAATATGTAACTGCTAAATTCAAGAGAAGAGCATCTTTATCAATTCTATCAGCACATCTCAGCACCCAAAATGGCTTTAATGTGATCCAGATGTTGTCTAAGTTTTAATACTTTTTCCATGTAAATTTTTAAAAATGCCTTCCTTTGTACAAAAAAAAAGGGCCCAAAAGGGAATTTTACAAATCTATTATATATTTGCTATTAAAGGAATAAACAACTGATACTCTATTAGATTTTTAAAAAATTAGATTAATAAAAGCTGGCATTAGATTTAAATATTAAGCATTTTAATTATATTTTCAACTAATATTTTAAGCTTATGGAACAAACAGGGGCTCAACTGCAACTCTTATTAGTGCAGAATCATGAATTTTCCCTGTATTGCTCCTTTGCATACAGAACTACTAAGATCTGAAAGAAAAAGGAATATTTTAAAGGAAGCATTTTATAGAACTAAATCTTTCTGTTTTAATTGCATCAAAAAGCATTGTTAAATTTCTCTAAAATTCCATTTCATTTCAAGTTGTAACAAAAACGAAAATGGGAAAGTAGTAGTAGTTAGGACCTAGGCAGAATGAATTTGTTATGAGAGCATTAATTTGCAATGGTGAGAACCTAAAAAGCACTAAATATAGTGACAAAATGAACCAGAGCACCTCTATTTTTTCTTTAAATTTCACTGTAAAAAAGGCATTATGAGGTCATCTACTATGAGGTTCACTTATGGAACAGAAAACCACCTAACTTTCAGTCAGTGGTCCAATCCAAATCAAATTACAATGTACAATCAAGATTGGTAACATTTTATCTCTTCTTACTTCCCTTCTAGAGTAAATTTTTAAAGTAACAACCTTTCTATGCAACTGAATTTGCTTTCTTTCCTTCCTAGTGGAAGGCCTAGCGGAAGAGTGCTGGTCTGGGAGGTACGAGGCAATAGTGTGTTACCAATGTCATAAATTCATGTTCCAAATGAGGAAATGGAGGCCTGAAGAAAGTCAGCATCTTGTCCAAGACTACTACGCTTGGCCATGAACACCCAAGCTGTAATTCTGACCTCTGATCCTCAAAGCACAGCCCTGGGCTCCCAGGAGAGACTCGAGCTTCAGTTTCACCTCCAACACTTTGTACAAGTCACTGACTCCTTCTAGGCTTCTATTTCCTCATCTATAAGATAAGGAGAATACCTGTGGAATTTACAATGCAAGAGGGCTCTAAGGATCAAATAAAATAATGTGAAGTGTATTGTAAAATCTTAAAGTGCCTGAATGACAGCTGTCAGCTTCATGTTAGACTTCCACAGTGAATCTGGACATGCTGACTACAATTGAGCTTTAAGTGATATTTTGGAAAAGTAGTCAAAGAATATGCTTCTACTGAGCCTTTACAAAGGGGGAAAGTTCATTTATTATTGTTAACCTTTAAAAAGTATAAGAGGATACTCTGAGTTCCAGATGAGGTAATCCTGGACAATAATATAGTGACAGTTACTGTTCCTAGAGATGGTGTGGTATCTCTCCCCACCCCACCCCCCTGCCAATGCAAATAAGTAACTTTTTGACTGAGAGCGCTCTCACAAAAACAACTGTACATAAGGTACCAGAAGACAGCCTGCTATAGTGGATACAGTGCTGGGTTTAGACTTACCAAGACTTAGGAAATATTTTCTAATTGAGAACTAGAAAGTGTGGGCTGCAATGCATGAGAGCTTGGACAAGTCACTCACTTTTCTGTGCCTCAGATCACACAATCCACAAATAGGGCCCATCAGAGCTCGTGTATTAATCACAACCTGTGACAGAAACACAAGTACCACACTCCTGCCAGCAAACAGGGAGCTCCTCTGACCAGCCACATCCTTCAGGTACACTGCGCACAGGACACACAGAGCTTGTACCAAAGACCCCAGGGAGTTCTCTCAAGTGGGGAAAGGCTCTTTAGCACCTGATCTCATTTTCCAGGCCTGTCCCTGGCAATACTAGTAGACCTGGCATCACAGGAAGACACACTGAGAAGAGGCCTTCTTCTCCATGCTTATGAAGTTCTTCTATCAGAAAATTATTGTTTAGGAAGTGAAATAAAGAAACATATGATTAAGATACTAGGCTAGTTCTAAAGGTAAAATGCAACTTCAAAGCTTTTTTGTAGATTATCTGATAATGGAGTCTGATGGCATCGGGGCTCCAGCTCCAATTTCTTTATATCAGGACAAACTGAAAACTAAAAAATGACTCCAGAAGGTTAAGGTTTGTCCTAATAGCACGCACACACACGCATGCACACACACACACACACACACACGCACACACACACTTTATTTTACCTTAAGAACAAACTGAACTAGAAATACTTAATAAGTGACTTGATCGTTAACATATCCTGATGTTACTGCAGAAACTGAGAAACAGCTCTCAATTTCTACACATGGAATCGTGCTTGGATACTATTTTAACAAAACAGAAGTTCTCTTTTTAAGAGAAGCTAGCATGCTGCAAAAAGCATAAAACGATCTGTGGTTTTACAAAGTTTTCGGCTCTCGGTTTAAGACTCAGGCAGTCCCTCATTCTATTACAGTACAATGTAAGAACACCAATCTGGAATAAACCTAGAATATAAAATGAACCTAGGAGATTTTTTACTCTCAACTGCATATTTGTGTCTGTAACATGCAAAAAATGTTTAAAATTATTTATACATACAAAGAACTTTAAAGCTCAAATTTGCATTAAAACGTGAATGATGCTGATTATTGTGTATGCACACATGGAACTCGAGTGGATCAGTTGTTTTCAAGTTCCACCTATCATGAGTTCATCTGGCATAACCCAAGATATAACCTCTGGATATACTATTAACATGATTTTAAAATATACATAAGTCCAAAAACAAAACATTAAATTTTAACTCTATGAGCTAACGTTGATTGTTAACAAGTGAATTGTGTTTTTAAAAACATACTAAGGCTTATGAAGACTCACTTCCATTCTTAATATTTACATTAAAAACTAACTAAATGAAATAACACTAAACTAATAAGGGTTTGGAGGGGAGGACTAATTTAAAACTATGGCTTACTAGCTCCACTTCCAATTGTCCTGTGGAAAAGTTGTGACATCCGAGGACCAAGAGGGCCGAACAGGTGAGGAGGAAGACCCCTAGCCTCTAACAGAGCTAAAAAACAAAACAAAACACATACACATATACACAAACACAAAAAAACAAAAAACAAAAAACAAAAAAAACAAAAAGAACAAAACAAAAACAAAGAGAAAAGAAAATTATGAGCTGGCTTAATGCAACTGATCATACACAGAAATTTCTAACACAATTTACTTGACGATTACTGATTTGTAAATTACAGATCCTACCTTAAAACTGTCAATGCAATCTTAAAGATCCTTGTGTTTCTTTAATTTTCCCATTTTAGACAGAAACATTTAAAAAAAACTCAGTGTTGTAACTTGTGATTACGTTCCCAAATAGATACTAAAACGTATATTTTCAAAATCAGTTTGATCCCCAATTTCATTTTTGTTGTGTCATTTTTAAAAAGTGTAAGTCAGCAACATCATTTTAACAAACTGGAGGAGAAACCCTCAAGTGATTTATGTATCTGATGGAATTAATCATGGCAAGTTGCATGACTCATAAAAGCCGGAGTGGTCCAAGTTCAGAATACCAAATTCTTTCAGGAACTCTCACAAGCTACCTAAAAACTATTTTACAAATAACATGCTTTCTTGTGAGATTAAGACTGGAGAGCTGTTATGACTCTTCTTAGAAAGGTTATTTCTTTGTTGTTTGAAAAGAACCTATATTTAGAACAAGTCTCTTCTGTCAAACAGACTTAAAGGATTTTAAAAAACACTTTTTTAATAAAAAGGCACCTGTAACACTAGATTGGTTTTATTAAACTGACGGCCAAAGCATATTTCAGGAAAAGAATGAACATGCTATAAAAATTACTTTGCATAAAAACTCTTTTCTTGATTTTCTACTTCTTTCAAAAAATGGTACAAATATGCTGTAGTGAGCAACTAGAAAAGGAAAAAACAACACCCAAATATGCACACACATTATTATGCTTATACTACTGTGATACTGGCACATGAGTTTAACACTGCAGGTTCACTTAACTGCTTTGACATTTTTCCCCTTTTTAAAAATACGTCATAAAAGAGTGCAACTATATAGACTTGTCCCAAAAGGGAAAATTATGATCTAATAACAGGTGTGCTATATTGTCAGACTGATTCCTATATATGCAAAACTGAAAGACTAAAATAAAGCACATGGCAAATAAACCACCACCACCAAAAAATAAAAGAAACCAGCCAAGGAATCCTGGGTTCTTCCATAAGCAGTGTGAACACCAACTAGGCAAGACCTCCACTAACGATACTTTCCTAGTTCCACACTAGAAATAACAGAGGCAGGTGTTTCTTCGTATACTGCAAAACCCTCAAGTCTCTACAGAGAAGGACCCATCTCTCCGAAGTGCAGACACAGTTAGAAGAAACACGTTCAGACGATAAAAGTGCATAACAAATGAAGCTGTCTGAATGAATTTCAGGAACCCAGAGTTAGAACCAGAACCAACGGTTTGTGGATTTACCAGTAGTTTCTTGTAAGCCCAATAACTGTCTTGTTTTTACCTTGCAGTCTTCCCATCTCTGAATCATCTGACTCACTCTCACCAGAGGTGGTCATGCCTACAGCCCCAGCAACAGAACTAGAAGCTGGAAAGAAGAAAAAAAAAAGGGGGAGGGGGGAGGATTACTTAATCACCGTATGATTGGCTTCTCTTTTAAAAAAAGTTTTAACAGATCACAAAGGATCATGGTGAGTCAGTCACTTCTCTGCCCTCAAAGCTGAGCACTGTGTCCTCTGGTGTTCAAAGGAAGAGTCGGACGTCGTAGTGTGTGTTCTACAGCGTGAGCACCAGAGCGCAGCCTTTGCGGATCATCCACGAGTCCCTCTCAGCTGGCCCAGAGCCGGTCTCTCTGAAACTGTTCCTGAATGAAATCTTGTCCTGGATTCGACTGCTCAAACTCAACTCAGACAAGACTGATAAGACTGGGATGATGTTAAATCAGAGGACCGACCTTCCAAGGTAGCATTCAGAAATAGTAGCACCAGAAATTGATATTTTGGGGAAATGCTCCTCCAAAGTGATGTGACTTCTAGGGAGTCTTTGTTCAGCATACTTCCTGGACTCTAGTCCTGGTAGGCAAAATGATTTCTCTATTTCCAGATTGTGAGCAGATTTCATCTTCAGGATGAAGGTACGATACATATATTACTACAACCTTTGACTAGTAAAACACTATTTGGAAATAGCAAATGTCCACCTCAATGCTTAAACTAACAAAATAGCTCATCTAGTCAGGAAAATACTAAAACCACAAATGCCAATCTGGCAACCAATTCAGAATAACACCCAATAAAGCTTCAAATTTATTATGAAGCGTAGCAGGAGGGGACCTACACTTGTAGAACTTTGCATACATTTCCTCACATCCTCCGCTTGAAAATAAAATCCAGCCCTTTGCACCTGACCTACCTCAGATCACATATCATCTAGCACATCTGAAGCCACATACCTGAATTGCTGTCAAGCTTAGTTCTAAAATTAGCATGTGTATCCATCGACTAGGAAGAATGCTGCTACTATTCTTTGAAAAAAAAAAGTACATAAAATGGAAATAGTGGAGGTAAATTTTTTTAAAGGCAAAATATAGGAATACCAAAATACCACAAGATCCAAATTACTTTCATATTTTCTTAACACAAAACCAAATATTTCATTGTGTCAGAATTAAAAATCTTGTCCATCTTATAAAAACTTATGCTTTAGAATTAAATGCTAATGCAAGAATATGAAATGACTAAGCGGAATCTTATTTCAGCAAAGAAAATGAAGCCTAGTACAAGCACATAAAGAAAAGCCACTTATAGCTGGTAATATAAAATCTTAAAAACCAACATGCTCGGGCAAGAATGCTATTCCTGATACACATATGTGTGCGCGCACGCATGGCTACCATTTAAGACTTCTCAAAAACTCAGTTTCTGGTTCCTCTGACTCTTAATGTATGACCGTCAATAATAATGACTATGCAAAATTAAACGTACTAATGGAATTCTTGATAGATGTGTAAAATGGATAGACGACCTAGATCAAGAAAGAACTGAGAGAAATGTCCTATAACCTCTAACCTCAGTGCCCAAGGCAATTTTCTATGGCTGTTAAGGTACGGTGGGGTTATCCACAATCTAAAACCCCAGCCCTTCATGCCTTCCAAAAAGGGAGAGGCAGCACTTTTTATGTCACTTGTAGGAATGCTCAACTGCATATGAGATAAATTTAAAACTACATTGTAATGAAGGACTACACCAATATATTAAAATCCATTAGTAGATAAGAAGTCATGCCCTGAGTGGAAGTCATGACCAGAAGAATGGAAACTCTACCCAATTCCACAACTCCTTTAAGAGCTTATGAATAAAAGCATATTGATAGTAATGTATGAAGTGCTTCCTTGTCAAATGTTCCTCCTTTTGGTAAAGATATTATTTGAAGATGTCTCTTCTCTAGACCCATATATTTAGATCCTCTATACTTACTACAGGCCAGCAGTTGGGGAAAGATGTGTGTCCCTTTACAAACTTGGTATATACAACTGATTTTAAGGAAGCCTTCTAAGTGTAAATGCCAGGATGAAGGAAGAGAGAAGTTTATTGCTGCCTAGCTTCTGAATACTTGGAAAGAAGAAAAAAAGGGAGGGTGAGGTGGGGGAAGAATTACTTAAACACCATACGACTGGCTTCTTTTTTAAAAAAAAGTGTGAGCGCAGAAATTTATTTCCTAGGTGATAATCTATAAAATGCCACTGAAGCAGCAATGGAAGTTGGTTGAAGTTCAGCTGAGCTCTAGTCTCTTATTCTTTCTTTCTTGTTTTTGCGTTTCTGAAGGGGGAAGGCAGGGCCATTGGGGTTAAGTGTCTGACGCCGGATCTGAACTCAGGTCCTCCTGACTCCAGGGCTGGTGCTCTAGTCGCTGCTGCCCCTAGTCTCTTATTCTTTACTTAGTCTGTTCTCCCTACCTGGAGTGAATAGATTTTTATGGCATCATATGAAGACATTATTAATAAATTCTTAAAAGGCATACACATAAATGTACAACAAACTATTAAAATTTGTTATGTGAAATCTATTTAAAGAACTAAAAAGTTTTCATCCTTTAACTGCTCGCTTTTGTGGGGCTTATATAAACCACTGCGTTCTCAAATAAAGATTCGTGTCATTAGAACAAATTCAGGACAGCTAGAATTCATGAGATTACACAAGTTTGCTATCTAGGGTATAACTGAAATTCTGGAACATGGGTAGATATAATAAACAATAGCACTACATGCCGCAAGGTGGACGTGAGAGCCACCATTTACTATGAGGACTATCAGAAAGGATAAGGAAGAAAAGAGACAAAGAGATAATAAATATCAAATACTTCTTTATCTTCAACCACACATTAGGAACAATGCAATTAAAGCAAAATGGAGGTGTAAAAACACAATTCACTTGTTTTCCTTGCCATAACAAGTATATGCATAGACACACGCACACATACATATATATGCATGCACACACTTGTGTTCACACACACATATACATACATGTATACACAAATATACGTGTGTTGTGTGCATGCCTCTTTAAAAGATACAAAACACTGCAAATTTCCTAGTATTCTTTTTTTTTTCATCTTAGGATTTTGTAATAGAGTGACAGACACTACAATACGGTTCTAATGTCCAGACTCT
Organism: Pseudochirops cupreus; assembly: GCA_028627135.1. Classification (NCBI taxonomy): domain Eukaryota; kingdom Metazoa; phylum Chordata; class Mammalia; order Diprotodontia; family Pseudocheiridae; genus Pseudochirops; species Pseudochirops cupreus. Next base: position 13,468 of record JAQQSU010000883.1, read on the forward strand.
AGAGGAACACTATAAAAGTTGGAAGAGACTCTGGAAGTGCTGTGAGTGGGTCCCCAGTTACGATCTAGGTCAGAAACAAAAAGGGCTATCTCAAATTAAACATGGGTCAGTTATATCAAAGAGGCAGAATCAAAGATCCAACCCAACCTCAATCTGACTCAAACTCTAGCAGCAGTTCTGAAATCCCTCAAAGATGACCATAATTATCTGGCAACCTAATAATAGACACTGAACAAGAAAGAGCGTTCTCTAATTTGTGGCTAACTGGAAAAAAGTAGCAAGGAACTCCAGGTAGTCATATTTGGAAGACATAGTATGGACCCACTACATTTACCAAAGAAGCTGAAATCATTTTAAGTACCAGTAAAACACAACGTAGTTAAAGGGAATTGGGGAAGTCATCTTTTGAATAATAACAAAACAAAGCAAAATGGAGAAATTAGCTGTCAAAATGGTGGAGGAGGGAATTTTTATACTAAAAACCCAAAGGATCACTTATATTTTTATAGAAATTTCAAAGTAAATGTTAAAAATTGAAAGAGGTCTTCTACAAAATGTCAACTGCTATGATTTGCCACTTTTACATCATACTTAACAAAGGTCAAATATATCGCCTATTTGACAAATTGGGTAAACTAAGGCACAGATATCTGACAATTTGTCCACTCTGCCTGTATTACCAAAGGGAGAAGTATTTCTATCAGTCTCCATTAAAAATCAAACAGGCTACACTGGCTCTACAATAATCATCTACAGATTCATCCATATCTGCAAATATAATATTAATAAATTTCATCTTTCACTACTCAGAATAAATGTAGTCTTTGGAAAAGTATAAATGTACTTAACCAAATATAGTAGAATCCTCTGTGGAAGAATATGGCTAATACCAATCTTAAAACTGTGTCGTATTTTAGGGGACATGATTTGGCTTGCATTATATCAAAAACACACACAATGATATATTCTAATAGAGAATTAGAATTTCAATAAAATTAACTGGCTTTCTTAAGAATCTTCTTGCTTCCATCTTCAGGCTTGAAACTCAAAAGTCCTCAACTAGGCCTCCATTATGCTGAGATGGATGGAATATGTGTAGAAAAACATCTCTAATTGTGGAGGTGTTTATAAAATATACACTAACCAAAAAAGTTATAACTCTAGCAAAAAGTAATCAGGAACAAGTGCTAAGATTTGACCGTTTTTGCTATCAAATAATTGAGACCGAGACATAGACACACATCAACAAAAGCATAAAAGGAATTAAGTATATATTTAAATGGCTATGAAGTCTGGCTATGAAGTCTACAAAGAAACAGCTTTGTAGAAAAGTCAGAATATGCTAGGAGTCATCAATGTAGGGAAATTTAAGGGCATTGTTGTTTCTGAGAAAATACTTAGCAAAAATACGTTGTTCATTTCACCATGCAAAATCTGTCAGTGCTATGCAAAAGCACCAAGACTCCATTGTAATGCAACAGGTGTTTATACATAAAAAAAATGAAAATTCACCCTTTATAACTGGCTCCTTTAGGGAATTCCTAGAGTTAAAGTTACCAATGCACACTGCTAGTACTGAGTCACACATTTTACACAAAATAAATTCTCAAAAATCTACCAGGAATCAAAGATTTGAGGAATTGTTCACTATTGCATTAACTCTAAAGACTAATGAAAAAGGATAACAATTGTACTGATTTCATAATTGATGTATTATGCTTTGAAATCTGGAAAAAGGAACATTTGAATTTTAAGTTACTTTTATTAATGGGTACTGAGGTTAAAATGAAAAAATATTTATAATGTAGCACCTGGAAAAAACTGCATGTAAATACACACATACATACATACATACATACATACATACACACACACACACACACACACACACACACACACACTGAACACTCCTCCCCATCAAAAAAACAAAACAAAAACAAAACCCACCACTCCAGCAGTTTCACTAATTAACATATATAATTAATATGTTCTTAAATTCCTAAGTTAGATCACAAGTATCCTCACTCTGTCTTTTAACCCAAACTAATCTTTGCATATAATCAGCACACATTATAATAGTATATGATCGAATTTTAATGTGGAAATGACAGAAAACAAATAGCCTGAACTATTCCCTTTAGTGCCCACCCATGTCCACCCTGCATTTTGTATGCCATAGCAGAAATGGTGCAGGCCCACAGCCATCATGCCTACCTGCAGCTCCTGGAGGGTCATCTGTGCGCGCAGCGGATGAGTTCACTCCATCCTGGTTGCTGTCAGGGTCCGCCATCTTCTCCTGTCGGCGAGCTTCAGCCGCTCCTCTTTTGCCCAGGCCAGAGCCTCGCCGACTAGAGGGACAAACACCACCACATGCACTATTACCAGTTGGGCAAAGTGATCTAGAAAGAAGAACTATATTCTAGCAAATATAGCACAAACACCCTGTAAAGATGGGAAGGCCAAGAGTAATTGAAGCTGGAAGCTATTTTGGAGATCATCTAGTTGAACTCTATAATTTTCAAGAGAAAGGAAACTGAAGGGCAGGAAAATTAGGTGGTGACTTAACCAAGATCACAGAAACAAGTAGCTAAACCCAGAAATTGAACCTGGGGCTTGAGAGCAAATCAAAAGTTGTTTTTACTAAAGATGTCTTAATTAATTTTTTTTGCTTTAAACTACGGAATATTTACCAGCATATTCATTTTGGGGTTCATAACATTAAACCAATCAAATCCAATCACAAAAAAGTCAAAATTATATAAAATTAACTTAGTATGAAAGTAGTTTCTGCATTTGCTTGTTCTTTTTTTTTTTCTTTTAAAAAGTCAGGCAAATGGTTGTAGAAAACCACAGTACCACAGAGATTCTTGGCATAGTAATGTTCATGCTAAGGCCATGTTTACCAACAGTTCAGCAAGTGGAAAGATTCCTAAATAGAATTTTTTTAAAATTTATTTTATTAAATTTTTTTTGAGTTACATATTTTCTCCCCGTCTTTCCCCCGCCCACCACCCCAAAACAGCCAACCCAGTGTTTCCCCCCTCCCCCAGTCTATTCTCTCCTATGTCACTTTTTGGTGGGGCAGAATGGATCTCCCAACTGCAGTGCCTGTGTATCTCAAGTTCCAGTTGGATGTAGTCAATAATAATAATAATAATTGCATACATATATATATATATATCTACACACATACACACACACATATATATATACATATATATACATATATACACATACAAAGATAGATAGATAGATACACATTCATAGCATTTGATTATGGAACTCCAGATTCCAGATTCTTTCTCCTCCTCCCTCACCACACATCCCCACTGGAAGGACAAGCAATCAAATACAGGCTGAACATGTGAAAT
>JAQQSU010008830.1:0-12845 GCA_028627135.1 Pseudochirops cupreus
ATTTTCTATTCAGTTCTGGTTTTTTCAGCAAGAATGCTTGAAAGTCCTCCACCTCATTGAATGACTACATTTTCCCCTGGAAAATTATACTCAGTTTTGCTGGATAGGTGATTCTTGGTTTTAATCCTAGTTCCTTTAATCTCCAGAATCTCATATTCTAGGCCCTTCAATCTCTTAATGTAGAAGCTACAAGATCCTGTGTTATCCTAATTGTGTTTCCGCAGGATTCAAATTGTTTCTTCTTGGCAACTTGTAATATTTTCTCCTTTATCTGGGGGCTCGGGAACCTGGCTATAACATTCCTAGGAGTTTTCTTTTGGGGATCTTTTTCACGAGGTGATCAGTGAATTCTTTCAAGTTCTATTATGCCCTCTGCTTCTAAAATATCAGGGCAATTTTCCTTGAGAATTTGTTGAAGGATGCTTTCTAGGTTATTTTTTTGATGATAGCTTTCAGGGAATCCAATAATTTTTAAATTGTCTCTCCTGGATCTATTTTCCAGGTCAGTGGTTTTTTCAAGGAAATATTTCACATTGCCTTCTATTTTTTCATTTGCTTGGATCTGTTTGATAGTATCTTGATTTCTCATAAAGTCATTTCCTTCCATTTACTCCACTCTAATTCTGAAGGAATTATTCCCTTCAAAAAGCTTATGAAATTCTTTTTCCATCTGGCAAATTTGACTTTTTAAGGCATTCTTCTCCTCATTGGCTTTTGGATCCTCTTTTGCCATTTGAGTTAATTTTTTTTAAGGTGTTATTTTCTTCAGTCAGGTTGTTGACTCTCTTTTCATGATGTTCTTGCATCATTCTCATTTCTCTTCCCAATTTTTCCTCCACTTCTCTTATTTGGTTTTCAAAATTCTTCTTGAGCTGATCTATGGTTTGTAACAAGTCTACATTTTTTTCTTGAAAGCTTTTAGTGCGGGAATTCTGACTGTGTTGTCTTCCTCCCATTCCATGCTTTGGTCCTTCTTGTCCCCAAAGAAAGAATCTAGAGTTTGGTTGCTGTTCTTACTTTGCTTCTTTTGCCTTCTCATGTTGAAAGTCAATTACTTGACTTTTTAGCTCTGTGGAACTCTGCTTCCAGAGGGGAAAGCTTGGCCACCCTGCAATCTGCAGGCAGGGAGCTCTGAAGCTTCCATGTGGAGGCGACTATGCCACTTCTGCTGCTTCCTTGCCCTGGGGGCAGTTCAGTCGCACCCTCTCCCTCGAATTTAGCCAAGTTCCACTAACCTTTCACTTAGTCTTTATTTCTTATGGCTTGATAATTCTGGAAATCACCAAAGCTTCTGCTGATCCACTCTCCTGAAGGCTCTAGCTACAGTTTGTACTAGCCATCCCTGGGCAAGCTGCAGTTTCAGGCTGGGCCAGTTTTGAGTCCCAGCATGCTGGGATGAGCCCTTCCTGTCCTGCCTGCCAAGCTGTCTTCAGCCAGAGATGTGTTTTTCTGTACTTTTGTGAGTTCTGGAGCCCTAAAATTTGTTTAGAGTCATATTTTATGGGTATTTGAAGTGGTTATGTGGGAGCTGAGGAGTCTTCCTTATTTCCCTGCTGCCATCTTGGCTCCACCCCCTGGGTAGACTCATGATAATTCCTTTAGAACTAGTTCAATTTCCTTTTCTGAAATTGAATTATGTAAGATCTCTATCCAATTGTCTGTTAATTTGAGTATGTCATATTTTTGTAGATATCATTTCTTTCAAATTCTCTCTTTTGCTAGCCTGGAACTGTACGTGTTGTGATTTCACATTTCAAAAATTAGTTTGTCAGTTTCATTTTTTTTCTTTAATCAGATTAGCTAAGATTTTATTGATTTCATTCATCTTTTCAAAGAACCAGTTTTTAATTTTGTTCATTAATTGTATAGTGTTTTTGTTTTTCAGGTTATATCCTTTAATGATTCCATTCAGAAGATGATATAAATCTTTCAACTCTATATTTTACAAGAGGCTATTTAATTCCTTATGATTTGTATTATTTCTTTTCTTTTTAGATTTGTGCATTTCTGAAAGAGCAAGAATAAAATCTCTGACAATTATTGTTATTATCTCTTTTTTGGAATCCAGTTAACTTTTTTCTTATGTATTTGGGTGCTATGCCTGGTGGTAAGCTATATGTTTCATATTCATGTTGTTAATTTCTATTGTTCCTTTATACATAATATGCTTCTACCGCTTATACATATTGATAAGTGGGAATTTTTATTTTCACTTCATATGATAAAATAAATTTAACTCTTTCTTTCTCTGGATGAATGTGATGCATTGAAGATTTTGTTTTTATTGTGGACAGTAGATGGCTATGTTCTGCTTTTCCATTCTGTAACTTGCTTTTGTTTTATCAGATTGTTTAATTCATTCCCATTTAAAATTTTGATCCTTAGGCTTTGATTTTTGTCTACATTATTTAAATATGTTTAACTCCTCTTCCCAATCTACTTCATTTGTTAAGCCAATACTTTGTCCTTGCAATTAGTTTTGCTTAAATCACTTTGATGTCAGTCTGTTCCCACAGACACTTTTCCTCTCATTGGCTCCCACTTGCCTACTTTTTAACAAGCTAAAAACATCTTTTCTTCACTTGGTGATATGCTCCTATGCATGAAAAAAATAATGATCTGAGGGATATTGGAACCATACACTGGGTTGAGGCTTGGGGCGTGTGTGTGTGTGTGTGTGTGTGTGTGTGTGTGTGTGTGTGTGTGTGTGCTTCAAAAGTCTATTCAGCCTACAATTGGAGAGGGCATTTGGGACCTTGGGGAATGAAACAGCATGGACATAGGGATAAAATTTTGAGGAAAATGTAGAAAAAAAGGTAACGTGTGAAGGTATAGAGATGGAGGGCTATATAATCTAGCATTGATCTGGGCGTAAGGCATGATGAAAAAGAAGAATCTATGGAGCAAGTCCTTCAAGACAGTGGCAGAAAGCACCTAGAGAGGAGACCCTATAATGAATGCCTTGACAGCCTTTATTATGTGAGGCATATAGAGAAAAAAGAGACAAAGGCCAGATAATTATATGGCTTGTGAATTAGAGAATTAGAGTCTAGGGTAGATGGAGAGTATGGATAATGAAGAAGGTGAGAGAAATCCTATTTGGAAAGGGCCACAGAAAAACAACAACAATGAATAAACAGGACTAGTTGAAGGTGAGGAGAGGAGAACCTATTTGACTGAGAGGAAAATAGAAGTATGTGTGAGTTGGGCTGGGGAATTACATAGCCTGATAAAAGCAGGAGAAAAAGAGAAATTAATAAAATATCAAAGGGAAGGGCATAACAAATAAGAAGAGGGCATCAGGTCAGGGGTGAGTAGAAGAGAAACAGTGGGAGCAAGGTGAAAGATTAAAGTAAAGTCATGAAAAGAACATAATATTGTATTTACAGCAGAAGAGGGAAAAAAAATCTAACTTGGAAAAACTTCAATATTAAAGATAGATCGACAAAAAAGTAAATCTAACTCATATAGCTTCAAATGTGCATGGATTCAATAATACAAAAAAATGGAAAAAGAATGACAGGTTGGATAAGATAGACAAAAGCAAAACTCTATAACCTGTTACAAGAAATTAATTTGAGGAGCTCTGAAATACACAGACATAATCGTAAGGGGACAGAAGATAGTTAGTATACATGAAATGAATTTTGAAAAAAGGAGTTGCAGTTGTGCTAATAAAGCAAAATCAAACATTTAAAAATAAAAAAAAATAAAAGGGATAAACAAAGAAACTATATTATGTTGAAAGACAACATGGACACCATACTAATAGTCAAAACACTATACCATAGACCACAAACTAATATTAGTAGTAAACTTATGTTCTCCAAATGCCTTAGCATCCAAATTCATAAAGGAAACATTATCTGAGCTTTAAGAATTAATGACAGGGTAGAGCCAAGATGGTGGAGTAGAAGCAGGGACATGCTTGAGTGCTCCCCCAAACCCTTCCAAATACTTGTAAAAATGACTCCAAATAAATTCTAGAGCTACAAACCCACAAAATGACAGTGAAACCCATCTCCAGCCCAATAGCCAAGAAGACCAACAGGAAGGGCATATTGCACTGGGCTGGGAGCAGAGTGCAGTCTGACATAGTCCATGCCAGGTAGGATGAAGCTAGAGTAGGCCTCACGGACTAAATTGTTGCCAGCTGTGCTGATTTTCAGACTTCTCAACCCATAAACACCAAGAATAGTGTGGAAGTTGAGTGGGGGAACTCTGTGGAACATAGGTGGAAAAGGAATGTGTGGTCCAGCCCTAGGGTAGCAGAGGTGGTTGCGGTGGTTGTGGCAGCAGCAGCAGCAGCAGCAGCAGCAGCAGCATCAGGAGCAGCTACAGCAATGGAGGCTGCTTCTGCTTCTCTGTCTCCACAGACATTGGGTGATCCAGTGGCTGATACAAAATCCCAGAAGCCTGACACAGTATACCCACTCAGAGGAAGACAACAACGGCAAAGTGCCAACAACCAAAGCTTCCAAGAAAAATATGAATTGGTCGCAGGCTATAAAAGAGCTCAAAAAGGATTTTGAAAATCAAGTGAGAGAAGTAGAGGAAATATTGGGAAGAGAAATGAGAGTGATATGAGAAAATAATGAAAAATGAATCAACATCCTGCTAAAGGAAATCGTAAAAATGCTGAAGAAAATAACACCTTAAAAAACAGACTAACACAAATGGCAAGAGTGGTCCAAAAAGCCAAGGAGAAGAAGAATGTCTTAAAAAGTAGAACTAGCATAATGGAAAAGGAGTTCCAAAAGCTCACTGAAGAAAATAACCCTGTTTGCTTCACTTTCTCTTGGAAATATCACAGTGAAGACAGTTCCTCCTGCTTATAAGAACCTCATTCTGATTGCTAATTGGTGAAATAGGGAACTTCTTTCAGAGGTACTGGATAAGATTTCACAGTTAAGTGACTTAGGGAAATGAGGAAAAGATAAATTTCCATGAGAGAGATGACCAGCAGATACAAAGTAAAAATAAATTGACATGAAAAGAATCGGTTACTGCTCTATGTAGAGCAGGGGTTGATTTAGGAAGAACTGATGATACTCCAACTAATGAACTATACAAAGTGTATCAAGAAAAGACCAAATATACTCCCTGAGGTAAGGTTTTGAGTTGCTTTCCTTTAGAAAACTGGATCAAAGAACCCGTGCTAGCAGCTATCCTAGGTATGCTAGGGCTCTTGCTATTATACCTTCTCATATTATCTGAAGCTTCCACAAGACTCCCCCAAATTCCCACTTAATTCCTTATGCTGACCTGTGATATATTGAAAGTGAGATGGGCAAACGCTCTAGGTAGAAGAGATAACTGTAGCTAGAGGGTAAATATCTTATTATTAATGCTGGTGGCATTTATTACTCAAAGTTCTTATTCAGTCCAGGTGTCCCAGGTATTTTCACCTGTATTAGCTAGAACAAGGTTTTATAGTGCTTTGGTCAAGTCTCTGCAGCTGCAATGACTAACTGAAAACCTCTCCTTGGCTGCCCACGAGAAGCAGAAGACTCTTATAGTTGTCTAAGACTGAAGTTTGCAAGAATCAAGGAGGAATATGGTTGACTGAAAATATTTTGGCACAGGGTGGTTGCAACAAGCCTGAGTGAAAGCCATTTGGAATCATATCTAGGACTGGCTTTAGTCTCCATAGGTTTGATGAGGTGACCATAAAAATGTTGAGTTTAGGGTTTAGGGGTGTTCAACACCCCAAAATACCAACATGCCAGGTCCTGCTGAATGAATTTGATGCAAGTCTTCTCTCAGCCAAAGATAAATAAAGTTTATTAAAATTCACCACTTTGGGTAGACTCTTAAGGAGTCGGTATCTGTGACTCTTGCATTGGACAAGTGGGCCAGAATCATCTGACACAGAGTGAGTCTGCACTAGATAATTTTCCAGTGGCATCATGGAGGCAAGATGGACCTTATATACAGAGAAATAGTGGGAGGAATCAGGGGTGGTCTAGAGGAGGAGTTTGGGGTGGGGGGGTCTTCAGGAGGAGTCAAATGAAATAAGAGATTAAGAGTAGAAAGCAGCTGGAGGCTACCTGGAGATGACAGACAAAGGAGGGCTAGGTCAGTTTAAGGGTAACAGATTTGGGGATGGATATTTTGTGAGGATCAAGGGTGAGGGCTAGCTAAACAATGAAGGGCTGTCTAGTAAGAGTAATGGATTTGGGCTGGAACTATAATGAAAGGCTTATGGCCTCAGGCAAATGTTTTATGTGGGAAGATTCAAGGAGAGCTCAAGGGAGTTCCCAGAGCCTGTATTTCATCAGGTTAATCAGGGCAGAGATTTCAGTGGTCTACCTCACACTCATACGTGTGCTGGTGACGTTTTTGACCAGTCATATGAAGGAAAAGAAGTGAGGCTGAGAAGGCTAAAACCATGCTGCCATGTACCAGAGACCTAATCCTAGCATAGGGAGGCTTGGAGTTACAGCGACTGCCCAAGCATTCCCATACTTTCACCTGACAAGAAATGGGTAATGTTGGTTCTTTCCAGCATTGGAAGAAAGGAAGAGAATAGAGGGAGGAATTAGCCAACTGAAAATGGACTTGCACAAGCAGTTGCTGAGGCAAAAGGAAAAGGTAGTTAGAAACCAAGCTGGGACCAATTTGAGCCTCTGGAGCTTATTCAGGGTAAAATGCCCAGACCAGGCAATCCTATAATATACCCCAGTGTTAGAAGGCTGAGGCAGACCTATTGTCTAGCATTGGATTATTTGTGGCACCAACAAAGAAGGAGGGTATAGTGAGTAGGGGCTGTGGAATTGAGGAAAAAAGAGACATCAAGAGAGATAGTCTCAAGAGACCAGTACAGAAACAGAAATCAACATATGCTGTTGTTCAGTCATTTCAGTTGTATGTGACTCTTTGTGACCCCATTTGGGGTTTTCTTTGCAGAGATACCAGAGTGGTTTGTCATTTATACTGCTCATTTACAGATGAGGAATTGTGGTAAAAGGGGTTAAGTGACTTGCCCAAAGTCTCACAGCTAATAAGTATCTGATTGGATTTGAACTCAAGTCTTTAACAACTTCAGGTATAGTCCTCTGTCTTCTTCATCACCTAGCTGCCCCATAAACCAACACAGAGGATCCTAAAAAAGTGAAATCAACATGGACAAACAAGAATGAGAACTGAAAGTATGAATGTCAAACATTATTATAAGAAAGATAGAGAATCAATAGTTTTTAATAAAATGTAGAATATTGTGAACCTCTAAAAGATTATAAGACAGCAGTAAGAAACCTTAAAATTACACAAAAGAGAAATTAAATTCATAAAAGGAGAAATTAAGACTGAATGTAGGTCAGAAATTTTAGAGCACTCACAGCAGAAAATAGATTATACAATGTATGATTTAACAATATATTTATCAGAATAGAACAACTTAAATCCATGTTGGAGAATCTCTTTAAAGATGTGAAAGAGATGAATTAATTTTGAATACAAAATAGTGATGCAGATGAAAATTTGTGAGAAGGGAAAGGCAATGATGTTAAAAGAACATGTGAATTTCATATATGGTAATAGAGCTCTGATTGCAAAGACAGGAAGTAGAGAGATAATTTAAAGGCTATAGGTCTCACAGGAGAACATGACAAATAAAAGTAACCTGTACACCATGAACCAGGAAGGAATACAAGAAAACTCTCTGGAATTTCTAATTCATTAAATGGAAAAATCTATAGATTGCCAACCACAAAAAACCCACTCTTCAAATGAAAAGACATGTAATGATTAAAATTAACAATTTAAATAACAACAAATAAATTTTCCAAGTGGCCAGGACAAAAATCTTCATATGTGGATGAATGGACATTCAGATAAGAGGAGTATTCTACATTCGTGAGAAACTGCAGAAGGGACTGGAACATTACATTAAACAGTGGAACACATGCTGCCATTCCAAATAACATATCTTAAAATATGAATGTAATTATCAATGAAAAATATAGAAATCCAGCAAAATGAAGGCATTTAAGGCATTTCTGAGGAAAAGCTAAAAAGTGAGCGTATTGTTTGACTTAGAAACACCCTAAACAGAACTACAAAGCGTTATATAAATTCAATTATCAAGAAAAAAATAGTAATGAAAAGTAATACATTCATGTTCATGAGGTTATTGATTTTTTAAAAGATAACAACAACAAAAAAAGTTCCCTGGATTAAAAGAAAGCACAAAGACAGACCATCAAGACATTAACAAAGACTTAAGTATCTAAAGATTTGTAGGAAATTTAAAGACTCAGGAGGAGTGATGGTGGAAGAAGGATCAAGTCCCATGACCCTTCTCCACCCACGAGATCATTGTCTTTTGGAGGAGAAAAAAACAGGAAATTACATGAAAAGGTAGAGACAGGTGGTCTAGGAGAATATATAGGAATATATAATGTATCCCTGGTTGAGCAGGGATCCTGTTGTCTACTGGCAAAAGGGGATGCCTTTGTGAGAAAGGAATATATAAGGAGTGTTGAAGAAGGGAGGGGTTTGGTCCAGGGGATTGAAGAGGCTAACTCCATAGATGGCAGAGAAGATAGTGCCTCTGAATAGTGTTCCCATGGTGGGGTGCAGCGGGGGATGGAGTAGAGAACTCTTAACAGGTTTATTCTGAGAAAAGTTTACTTGCTGGGAGACTTTTTTCAATAGAATTTATTGCCTCCATTGTAAATTTCTCCAAAAGTAGGGATATTTAAGTTCCCAGGAATGACTGGTTTGCAAAGTAGCAGGGAAAACAACCTCTGAAGAAAAACAGCATGATCTAGGAATAAACACTGATCATAATGGGGGCTGGGAAAGAGCCTAATTGCATAACCAGGGCTCAGGATAACTCCTACCATATAGTGTCACTTCCCCTATGAATGGGTAATTTCAAAGGTCTAGGCAAGGATGAAAGAAATAAAAAAGGGATGGGCAAGATCTGCAAAGGCAATACTATGGAAATTGAGGAAAAGAGAAAACTCCAATCTTTTACTTCAGAAGCTTTAATCCCCAGAGGGACAATGAAACAGTGAAAAAGGACAAACAAGGGTATAGGTTCTGACACAGAAAATAACATGAAAAATAATCTGGAAAGGGAGAAAAACAACCAGGAGAACAAAGTAAAGAAACTCTTCTTAGACAAAGGAGTAACAAGAGAAAATTGTCAAAAGTTAGATTGCAGGGGAGTTTATTCATTAAATTTGTGGGAAATAAAAGGAACAAAGGAGGGGGAGAAATAGGTAACTTAATAAAATAAAGAGATTGAAGTAAAAACCATGTAACTCTTGGTAAAACTGTGAGAAACATGCTCACTTTACACAGAACGATACTTGTGAAACCAGGAAAGTTCTCATTACATCTATCTTTACACTCATTGTGAGTGAATGGGGGACTCCTGGATGGAGTATGCTTGCTCAGACAAATGCAAAGCTATTTATACTGTTGCCAATTCGAATTTCCCCCCTTGCTCTCCACTGGTTGGATGCAAACTCTTAACTCTCCCACTTCATGTTCTCTTGTTTGATATGTTCTTTCTCAAACAGCTCATTAAGCATGCATACAAGTTCTGACCTTTTACCTGATCAGAAACCTGGTTCTGCTACAGGTCACAGCTCTGATTAGAACCAGTCACCTCTGACATACATTCTGTTATCACTCCAAGCTGGGAGTGATTTTAATCCTGTGGGAAAAGAATTCCTTCTTTTGTTTCTCACAAAACCATGTGGTAAAGGGTAGGAAAATGGAAGAGACCCTGCGGGAATAGACTACTATCAATAATATAAGAAAATGAGTCTCAGGGAAGAATGAGTTACTTTAAAGAGAAAGGGGAAAATGTAATTCCAAGGAACAAAAGGAAGAAAACATATGCCCATTGTGTGGGGTATGGAGACCCCCAAAATTTGGAGACCCCCAAAATCCCCTATCCAAATTGTATAAAAACCTAGAAATGTCTCAAGGTAGGAACAGGAAGCTTTTATTCATTTCTCAGGAGAAGAGAGCATCACTTCCACCAGGATGGACTGATGGAAGGAGGAGCGTTACAGAGGACAAAGCAAGGTTTTATACCCTAATGAGACAAACCCCCTACCACCATAGTCCCTTATTCCCATTGCCTGGGAAGTGGGGTTACAGCCTGGGTGTGAAAAAGACAAAGAACAGGGAAACAGGGTATAGCCAATCCAAATGTACACGTCCTTATTTCACAAATGCTAAAACCAGAGAGGGAGAAGGGTCCTAAAGGACTGAATGCTGATGTGGCAGTAGTAAAGAAGGGGGAAGGGGGAAACTGAAACTCAGGCCTGTTCCCATAAGAACCCTTGCTAGATTTTAGGGTATAGTCTGAGAAGTTTTCACCATTCCCACTCACCTATTAAAGAGAGCTTTAAGTATGGATGGATGAAACAATCTGATAGAAAGGTTTACCTGATTTCTAATAACTTTCATACCACCCTTCCATTTTAATTTTGTATGTTTTTATTTTTATGTGTCTTATACGTAACATGTTATTGCCTATAATAGATAAGGAAACATAAGCCAACAATTTAATAGATAAATGCCATTCAAAATAATTACAAAAGTCATAAACTATCCTGGAGTTAACCTATCTAGAATCAGGAAAACATAACCCCCAAACGTCCTTATGCGTTCATAGCAAGCACCACCTAAATGTTTATTATTTTCATCCATTATTTATTGAAATAGGGGAAGGAAAACAAACGGTGAGACTCATCGTTCACCAGTCAAGAAACATTTTTTAAGTGCCTACTATGTGCCAGGCTCTGGAAGATACAAATGGAGGCAAAAGAGAGTGTCTGCCCCGAAGGAGCTCCCCATCTCCTAGGGGAGACAAAAGCATACAAGTGTGTAGAGAGAAGCTAAGCAGTTTAAGTGGCATAGAATTAAGAAAAGGCATTAGAATTAAGAGTGTGAGAAACACTGTTGTGGGGATCACAGCACTTCCCAGGCAGGGAGAGCCACGTGATAGATCCCTTCTCACTGAAAAAAGTCACAAACAGTGGGCAGAGGAAGGTGTTTATTCAGCTTCCAAAGCAGGGGAGGTGCTAAGAACTCTCACATTACACCAAAGCAAGAACAAGCTTAAATATCATTGGGGTATTCTGACTCCTCCCCTCAGAGCCTGAATTGATCCAGAATCCTCAAGGATTCTTTGCACTCTTATACTCCCACTACATACCCTCATTGCATATTCCCCCTCCCAGGTAATGTATCTCATTAATATTAATGAGGTGAGTTGAGGAGGCACAGTAGTGAGGACACTGGTGACCAGGCCTTGACCTCTCATGTTTGAACTGGTTGTCCTATCCCAACCTTTCTGATTCCTCCTGGTGTCAGGATGGCCATTGTCTTGGTAAAATAAGATAAGCAACCTTCCCCCATAACTGGGGAGTGTTAATTATCTCCCAATAACATCTGTGGGAGCAAAACAAGATACCATAATATCCCCTCTTATAAGAGGGATTGGGAAAGGCTTCCAGGAGAAGACAGGTTTGTTGGGACCTAACAAAAGCCAGGGAAGCCAGTAGGCTGAAATAGGAAGGAAGACTATGGCAGGCATGGGGTACAGCCAGAGAAAATGCTCAGAACCAAGAGATGGAGTGTTTTCTTCCAGGAGCAGCCAGGAGTCCAGTGTCAACTGTGACTAAATGCTGAAGCTGTGAACATATCTTCATATATAAGAGAAAAATAAGGTAGTCCCTGCTCTCAAAGAGTTTATATTCTAATATCTAATGGCATCCTTTGCTCCAGTTTTTCATCGAAGTTCCTTATTTGTCATAAATTGTAGCTTGCTCACTCCCACCACCGCACACCACGGGACTACAATATGAATTGACCAAATGTCCCTTATGATTGTGTTTCTTGTTGCCTTTGGTGCATGATAATCCTGAATCCTCCAGTCCTTTTGTTTGCCTTTCCAAAGGGAACCTGTGAGTCATCCTTTCATTTAACTACAATTTTAGTCTTCCTTTAAATATTTACAGTTTTTTTCAATCAGGCAGTTGTTTTCTCTCCCTTCTTCTTACCCCTCCTTTGGAATGAAAACCAAAGGGAAAATAACAAGAACAACAAAACCGAAAATGATTGTAACAAACACGCATAAAGGTAACCTGAAAAGTTGGTGAAAGGAGACAAAGAGCTGGGTGATGTACATTTATATAGTTTATTCCCTCAAAGCTAGCAGCTGCGTGCTGCACAGAGCTGGAACCCAAGCTCTCACCGCCTCATACAAGACTGACAAAGATTTTTTACATGTTTAAGGAGAGTCCCAGGACGTTTGTGTCCCTCAAATTTATGTCTCCGTATGTTTTCTATCCTTACCATGGTAATGGAAGTTTCTTTTTTTTTCTTTTTAGAAAGGGGGAAACTGGGCAATTGGGGTTAAGTGCCTTGCCCAGGGTCACACAGCTAGTTTTTTGTGTCAAGTGAGTGAGGCCAGATTTGAACTCCAGGGCCTATGCTCTAATCACTGTGCCACCTAGATGTCCCCCAAAAGGAAGTTTCTTAGGTGGAAATACAAGACAATTGACAAAGTAGTGTCAGTTGGAATTTACAGTCTCAGGATGTCGCTCTTTTCCCCCATATGGATTATGGCCCTAAGAGAAGAGAAATTCCATTATTTTGAATTTTTAGGCATCCTGTCACAAAGGGGAGAATACTCATTGCCGAGCTTAGCTAGTCTTTCAAGTTAGACACAGGAAAGGGCATTTCTAAAGCAAAACAAAGCAGTCTGATTGATACGTTCAGACTTTGGATCTTATTGAGGGCCAAAAAATGATATTTAAGTATTATCAATAATTAAGAAAAAATCTTACACTGGTCATATCCAAAAATAAATG